>JASANF010016529.1:0-61581 GCA_030248245.1 Trissonchulus sp. WLG1_4 | reverse complement strand
TTTGGCCCTAGACCGAGATCCAGCTGCCGTCCAGATTGCTCGACAGCTCAGACAAACGCTCTCGAGTAGCGGGTCGACGTACGTGTCTGTGGGATGAATACTAAAGTCCAAAGCGAGTGAATACCAAAAATTGCTGGACCCTGATACAGACAGAAACACGCTATTTCATTACGAAAAGACCGAATGGCAAGCATCAAGAGTATAACGACAGAGTATAATAATGTCTTGGTCTATAGAAAAGAAACTGTGACAGCGTCTTCAATACAGCGAGCAGTCACAGAAATCGCGCCACCTGTTTTATCTCAGGGTTCAGCAGCTTTGGTCAGACTTTGCATTGCTACTTGCTAGACGAAAGTTGTAAATATATATAGGGAGTTGTTAACAAATTATAGGGAGTAGCGAAATTGACTTTTTTGTCTGAAAACTGAAAACCTATATATAAACGTATATATATATAGGGTTGCGAAGTGTAAAAAAGTAAAAAAGTAAAAAACGTTTTTTACACTTTTTTACAGTAGCAAAATTTCGGACTTTTTTTACAACTTTTTTACACTTTTTTACACCTACTTTTTTACACTTTTTAACACTTTTTTACACCTACTTTTTTACACTTTTTAACACTTTTTTACACCTACTTTTCGCACTTTTTTACAAATATTTTACTAATTTTGCCAATTTTCAGAATAAAATTGGCCGAAAAAAAATTTCAAGTCTCGCATTTACCAAAATTTACTGAAATTCAAAGTCACCAAAATTTTTCACACAAAAATACTCATACAAAATTGTTTCCTGAAACTTATTATGTTGGCTACAACACATTTTAGCGTAATTTGTTATTTTTAACGAAGCAAACCCAACGGGTATATACGGCCTACTCCCATTCGTGAAAGTTGAGTTATTGGTGCAATGGTACACCTTTAAAAAATTTCCAGCGTATTACAGTCTAGTGTGCGGGTAAATAAATCTGTAGAACCGGTATCCACGTGGTGTTTGAATAGCATTAATCAAAATTTTGACATTTTTGACGGGTCGTGCGGCGTGCTTCCCGACGGCCGTGTGGCGTGTAACGAAACCGACAGAAAACCAGCATTTGAAAACCAACCAACAATGGAACTTGTGTGGAATGAAACCAACATTTGGGTCAGATTTTGTGGCTACAGCTGACGGTTTTTTCCGCAAGTAGATTTTGTCCTGCACAGTGCAAAAACTTATTTCACAACAGTCCTTCACACGTCTATAGATACTGTTTTGACACTGTCTTCTATAGACACGCTTCTGTCTAGCGTTAAAAGATAGCTAATGGCTCAATTTAGGGGCAAAATAAAGACGTGCGTTTTCCCCAGATGGGACTCCTCCTTCTTTCTGATTTTACATAACAGAAACAGCTTATCTACGATACATAAGCAAGCGACAGATAATTGAAACATGTTAACGGTTCGGCGGTCACAAATTTCAAAATGGTCTCAAACAGTTTAGAAAACGTGTAAATATCATTCTAGGCTATAAAATACTTTTTTACAGTTTTTTACACTTTTTAACACTTTTTTACACTTTTTTACAGTGTAAAAAAGTAGGTGTAAAAAAGTCCGGACTTTTTTACATGTAAATTAGCAACCCTATATATATATATATATATATATATATATACGTATGCAGTGAGCATAGAAGGCACTTAGCTTTAGACTCCACTCGGTAACGTTCTCTTCGACTGAAAGGGACAAGTTATGAAAAATTAAACAGAATTTAATAGAAAATTAAACAGAAATTTATAGATAAAAATGGAACAGAATTTTTCTTCAACCATATTTTGCGATTGTAAAAAATTTAAGGCATAAAGTAGCTTTTACAAAATTACGACTGCGATCGCATGACTTGGAAATTGAAAGAGGACGAGGGGATAGAAGACAAAATTTTAGAAAGCCAAAAAATGAACGACTGTCAAATTTGCAGTTTGGGACGAGTTGAGGATGAGCCTCATTTTTTGCTTGAATGTACGTTTTTTAACCAAGAGCGACTGTGATTTTATTCCTCTATATAAACAATCTTATTTTAGTTTCTATTGAAGAAAATTTTGTCCAACTCTTAACTGTCAATGACCATGTAATACTTAAAACGACTGAATTCATATTTTGTGTCTCAAAAAACGCACTGAAAAATTATGTACGTAAATAAAATCAGCTTAAAATTTTATATGAAACATAACTTAAATATTATTTGAGCGCAGCTGGACTTGTTTACAATTTGTTGCTGTTAATTGTTAATGTTACTCACACATGTATGATGTGGGGGAACCCCCCGCCCTCCCAAAAATCGGGGGGGTCCCGAAAATTTGGGCAAAATTTAGTAAAAGTGGCACTTTTTTTGGAAATTTTCATTAATTTTCGTAAAATTCAGGGGATTTTTGGTTGATCAGGGGGAGGGTCCCCAAAATTTGCCCAGAGAGGCCCCCCCCCCCAAAATTTGAACACCGTTACATGTGTGGTGTTACTAATATTATCTTAACTGCAGTGATCTGCAATTATTGTTTTGTTATAGTAGCATAAATTTCATGCTTGTTTGTTTTCAGTAAACCATAAAACATGATTGTTTCAGCAGCGACCTGATTCCCCTGCACGGCCGCTTCAGCGAACTGCCCCAGCTGTTTTCTTCCGTGGGTGTGGACTGGGGCAGCCTGGACGCTGTCTTGGTGGACTCCGGAGCCTCCAGTCCTCAGTTCAACCAACCAAACCGCGGCTTTGCGCTCGCACAAGATGGGCCTCTAGACATGCGCATGGATCCAACGTAATCATTAACTCAGGGTTTTTTTTCAAAATCGGCACTGTGTAAATGTTGTGTAAATTAAGAATTTGCTGTGTAAATTAAGGGTATGTTGTGTAAATTTTTGAAAGTGTGTATTTAGGCATTTTTTAGGTAAAAAAGTTATTTTTTGCACTTAAAAACCCATATTTTGACTTTGCGACTTGAACTACGAAAATAAAAATTATGAAGAATTATAATAGAATGTACGCTGTGCACCCTAGTGCCGACTGCACCCGAAAAACACCTGCTACGCAGGTTTACACAGATCTGTTTCATCAGCCAGATCCTGCACATTTTTTAATTCCGGGTTTAAAACCTGCCGTGCAGCTTTGGAAATACTTTGAACTTGAAGTATCACATACATGTAACAGCTGGGTTTTTTTTCGCAAAATCGTTCGCAATTGCGAAAAAAAATTGCTAATTGCGAAAAAATTTCAAACCTTTTCGCAAAATTGCGAAAAAATTTTGACGCAGTGGAGGTGAACTCGTAAGGTCTATGCGCTGATTTTTGTGGTTTAGTTGGAAAACATTTCCGATACGTCCCCAATTGACCAAATTTGCCCTAAAAATTTAAAATTTCTCTGACTTTTTTGATTCCCCAAGCCCGGACTCGTGCAACTTTGTGACGTGATGTTTCTAGTGACTGTAAATGGGACACATTTTCTTCCATGTCTTACCACACCGACTGCATGTAACACTAACAGACAGTAGTCGGAGGTGACTTAATTAAGTAACAATTCAAAATGTTAGCATTTTCAGGCCTAACTTGGTCCTTGGCCGTCGCCGGGTCTAATGAAATTTCTTTACGGCTGAGCATCGATTGTGAAAATTGTGAAAAATTACACAAAATTGTCAGGACGGCTCCATAAATTTTAATAAAAATGTCAAAATCGGTGCTTTTTGGCCAAAAATGGTGAAAACTATGTCAGTCTTAATCCTGTATAGGCGGAATAATGTTTTATTAACATTTAAATGTAAAGTCTACTGTGTTAAGTAACAAAAGTAAGTCTGCGAAAAAAAATTGATTTTGCGAAAAAAAATTTGAAGCTTTTCGCAAAATTGCGAAAATTTGTCAGCGAAAAAAAAACCCAGTGTAACAGCACTAAAAATTTGAATATATACCCCTCCCCTGAATCAACCAACCCTCCTCTCCCAAGACTGACGCAATTTTTACATTTTTAGATAAAAGTTAGGTAAAAATCACTTAAATTTCATCAAAAATAGCCAATTGTTAAGTGCCAGTTTTAGGAAGCCCGTAGAAACTGGAAATTTTTTGTTTTTGAGTCAAAAATAAGACTTATTTTCTTTATTACAAAGGGGTCAAAGGGCCGCAGTCACCACTTGGCGATTTTTTGTAATTGTCAGTAGCAAAATAGGCAGTTTTATCAACTTTTGCGCGGAAATAGGGCTGTGTAAATCAGTGTGTATTTTTATTTTTTGTTGTGTAAATTAGGCGGCCGATGTGTAAATACACCCTATTTTACACAAAAAAACCTTGTCTCTAAGTTATATATGTATACTTAATTATACTTATAGTTATTATACAATTTAAATACTTGCGTAAAGCCATTGCGATTTTCAGGTCCTATGTCCATTTGTGTTTACTCATTTACATAATATTGTGCTCATATTGGCAGTAGACCTAGCCATTCCGATTCTTCAGAATAATACTGTGTTTTTTGTTGTTTTTTGGCGAGCCAGACACGCCAACGGCAGCCCAGCTTGTGAATGGTCTCAGCGAGCAGGATCTGGCCACGGTCTTCGGACGCTATGGAGAGGAGCCGGGGTCAAAGGTCGTCGCCAGGGCCATCGTCAATGCACGGTACGGAGGTGATCCCCGCTTTTGCCGTGAAAATTGGAGCAGTTATTTTTTTTATCGAATTTTTTTTAAGGTTGTATAATCATTGTAATATATACATAATATGTGTGCGAAGCTTGGTATATGCTGGCAGTGAACTGATTAATAGGACGTGCATAGCTGAGTGAAGTAGTGTGTTTTTAGTAAGTAAGTAGAATTTTACTTCTCCTAAAATTGTCAAATTGTTTGGCAGAACTTGCACGTTCACGTACCGAGAGGGTAGCCGGCTGACTATATAGTAGCCAGCTCTTTAAATCCATTTTGTTCAACTGTCTGTATAGGGTAGTGCCTGTGAGTATTGTTTCGTTGCAGACATGAGCTAGGAGCCATCAGGAGTACGGGAGAGCTGAAGAGAATAGTGATGTGTGCTCTTGGGCGGTAGGTAGCTTTCCTCATTATTTTACCTCATATTGGTTCTTTACCCAACCTAGTCCCACCACTCTGTCGAAATACGGCTAATACAAAATTATTTTGACTATTTAGAATTTACTTTCCTTAATTAATTAGTTAATTACAATTATAGCATGCTAAAACTTTTTGCATGGTATTGACGGAGTAAACTTAAGTTCTAGCCCGCTAGATGCTTAGTCTCAAACTTTCTATGTTCGCTTGTTTTCCCTTTAGTCGTAGTCTGAAACAGTGGCGTAGCCAGAAAAATATTTCGGGGGGGAATGACTTTTTGATATTTTTAAATGTGTTAAAATGCACTTAATTGCGATTTTAACGCAAAAAACGACACATATTAGCATTTTTTCGGTCAAAAACATGCTTATTTTCCACCGCTGCACTGCTGCAGCATCGAACGTAAAATTGGAGCACAAAACTCCGAAAATTACAAAAAACGGTGGCCGGCAGTGGTCCAGAAGCTAGCAAATTAGCAAATTTTTTGACTTAAAAACTGTAAAGTTATATACTAAAAATGTATTTTTGTAACAAAAAATAGCTAAAACGATACACCAAACATTAAAATTTCAGTCGGAAAAAAATTCGGGGGGGGGGGGGGGGAATTCCCCCCATGGCTACGCCCTTGGTCTGAAATCGCATCAATTGCTCAGCTGCTTTCAATGGATACTGAATTCCCATTGCTGATTTCTATGCGGCGTTTTGGCCATGCTTTAACATAATCTAATCTAGGGGGTCTTATACACCCTCATTCACCTCTGGTTTTGCCCCCCCCCGTCCTAGCAAGCTGTGTTTGTTTTCAGGGAGATCGGCTTGGATATGCTGGGGCGCCCCTCGCACGCGGCCACTCGGGTGTTCCAAGCACTGCGCATTCTAGTAAACGATGAGCTTAACCAGCTGGACTGTCTGATGCGCATCGCACAACGGTATACAGACGCCAATAGTTTATCAGCTCTGACCATGAGCTTATTATTGTGGGTAGGGTTCAGTATGGCCGATGGCTTATGTATATTGTATGTAGAAGGTTGTCAGTTTGCATCCCTTCCGCTAGGTTTATGAAATCCGAAAGGTTTAGCTTTTGCAAAAGTCAGCAGTCCATCACAAAGGGATCGATACCACATGTGGAAATTGCCCGAGCCCGGCCGGCCGATTGGCCCCGGGGCCCGCGAGTTAGCTCGGCACAGACTTCATCAAGTGAGAAAATACATTGTGTGTGCGTCTGAGTGTAGTATAAATACTTCGCTATTGTAAAAATTTATTCTAGTTGGATTAAATAAATACTGGAACCCGGCCTTTCCATTGCTTTGTTTGTTGCAGAGCTTTGCGAAAAGGCAGTGGTCGCCTGGTGGCCCTCAGTTTCCACTCGCTTGAGGACCGAATCGTGAAGCGCCACCTGCACGGCATTAAAATGGACGACCGATTCAATTTGTCCGCTCGTCAGCAGAGATACAAGTAAAGCCCGGTTCATACTCGTCTTTGTCCTTTTGCTCATAATTTGGCCCTAAGAACTCAGCTGAGGCGATAAAGATTTTAGATAGATGTAGGCCAAGTTTGGACATATTAAGTAGATATCGGATTTTTTAACGCCGCTCAAACAGCTAAAGGGTCAGACTAACCTGTATTAGTCATTGAAAAGATTTTCCTTGAGCTTTTTCGTTTTTTTCACGTTTTTCGTTATTTCGCGAAAATACAACACCCGGACCCGGCCGATCCCGATATTTGAAGTCTCTAGTCTTCAAAAGTTTCCAATTCATGTATTTATACGTAATCTCTATAGTCTATTATTATTTTGTACGTAGTTTTTTAATGCAGGCACTTTTACATCTACTTTTTTCCATTTTTTAGAGACCCTGCCGTGAGTCTTTCGCCCGCAAGCATTGGCCTTCTGAGCTCAGGCAGCTGGAAAGTTCTCACCCCCCACCCGCTCACCCCCTCACACTCCGAGATCGACCGCAATCCTCGTGCTAGATCTGCTAAACTGAGGGCTGCCCTCAAACTCTAACCCCTCTCTTGAATATTATTTTGATATTGTACTTTATTTTGTGTGCTTTTTTGGCATATGTTGTAATTGTAATAAATGATTTCTCAGAGTTGTGTGTTTTGAAACGTTTATTTAGGTGGCTATTGAGGAATTAACGTTTTAGGAGGGATTGTAGTTGCGTTCCTTCTTTAAAAAAATTCAGATATCGATTGTTAAATTTGGTTAAGGCACCGTTGAGCTAGTCGTTTCAAAAATTAGACAAATTTTGCAAAATTTCAATTCTGATGCTGTCATAAAATTTGCTAAGCATATAATAGCCCAGCTGACAAATGTCAGCTTAACTGCGTGTGTTCGCAGGCAAGCCGTGCATGCAATCACATTGTGTGCGTCACATGCGAGTGTCTGCCTGTGGACTTGTGGCCTGTGCCTGTGGCCTGTGAGTAGTCACAGGCGCAGCTGAAAACATTGAAACCCGATTCACAGGCACCTGTGGCCACAGGCCCACAAATTTGTGCCTGTGGGCCTGTGAGTTTATTGAAACGGGCTACAGATCTTTGCGATGCTTTATGAAAATAGCGCAAATAGCAACCGATAGCGCAGTTCACACTATAAGCGCTACGCAAAATTTATTGGCGCTTCCGACTCTGGCACTCCGATTCCTTAGAACAGCTTTTTCTTACCTGGCCATCAGAAAGCAACATCAGTAACTACAGTAGGTAATATCAAGAGTACATAATACTGTTTCACTCTATATAGAAGAATGAGACACTCTCCTTCCTGCCTGTTTTCTAGCGCAGACAGATGCGCTCGTCGTTTTCAAGCCACATGTTAACATTCTGTCCAACATGTGGCTGGCCAATCAGCGCGTAGATTCCCTGCTTATCACACTTCAATCTATAATCGCTGATGCAATGATAAGCTAAGCTTTAAGATAAAGATAAACGGTCCATAACTCATTATTTATTCATAGTCTGCTTGCAAAAACATCAAAAAAGATTAGCAAATATTTTTTTGGACATTTTGGCAAACTTTCAGCAAAATATGTAAGAAACTTTAATGAAAATGAGAATAGTTTGTAACTCAAAAATTTTATATTCAATTTCGCTGAAAGTTTGACAAAATATCCACAAAGGTATTTGCAAACCTTCTGTGATGTTTTCGCACCTAAATTATGTATTAAAAATGAGTTAATAACCTTTTATCCCTATTTTAATGCTTATCAACGCATCAGCGATTATATACTAAAGTGTGTTACGCAGAAAATCTACGCACTTTTTTTTAATTTTACCCGCCAATAATGGAGTCAAAGGACTCTTTTGACCTGGCATAGGGTAATATATATATATATATATATATATATATATATATATATATATATATATATATATATATATATATATATATATATATATATATATATATATATATATATATTTATATTATTTGTATACCTATACTAAAATTTGGAACGCTTCACGAATTTGCGTGTCACGCTGATTGGCCAGCCACATGTTGCACAGAATGTCAACATGTGGCTTGAAAACGACGAGCGCATCTGCCAGCGCTAGAACACAGGCAGGAAGGAAAGTGTCTCACTCTTCTTCTATATACATAGAGTGAGGCACTATTATGTACTCTTGGTAATATGGACTTGTCAAGTTATATGCTATTAGTTATATTCGGTTATCAAATGTAAAATACTGATATTCCTGTAACACTTTATTCCCATACAATCACAATTCACAAGTGTAGCGTAAGATTTTGTACCGACGTAGGGTTTAGAATAGATTGGCATGAGCGCTTGGCTTGGGGGCTGTACAGTAACAGTAACCTGTAGTAACACAAGGTACGGTTTATTGTAACAGTAGATGACAGTGATAACGGAAGGAAGGTACAACAATGGTTTTTTTGTCTCAGTGGACTCTCTGGCTGGCTGCCGCTTTCGACGTCCGATAGTGTCCCGCCATCATCGCCAAATAACGACCTAAAAACAAAATACATTTGAATGACTGTTAAAAAATTGGCTTAAAAAGCTTAAAAAATTCTAATCTTTACCAAAATGTCCAGTATGATGCTGCATCCCTAATTACAGTGCCAACAGCCCCCACTGAAATCAAGACACTTTCCTGATTTGAGGGGAGTTTCTCCCCGTGAAATCAAGGCATGTCTTGAATGATTTGAGGGGGGTTTCCCCCCTGAAATCAAGGCGTAAAAAGGCTCGGCCGAACCATCGTACCGGCTGATTAGGTAGAATAGGGAATAAAGTCATACTCTTCCCTATTATGTATGAACTCTTAATAATAGGATGAGTATGACACTCTTCCTATTGTGCCTTGGAGCTGCGAATCGCAAAATAGCCCCTTCATGTACGATTTGTTGCACGGTTTGAAAAGGGTACTTTAACGAAGAGCCGAATCATTAGTGCCGACAACTGAAGGAGGGGTAGTGGCGGCTGAAGCCTAGGAAGTGCCTCCACATCAAAGCGGTACACAAAGAGGCAACATTTGCGCTCAGCACTGGACGCAGCCCCATTTCATAACAGGAACAGTGTCATACTCTTCCCATTATGTACTCTAGCTAGTGATGCAGGGCGACTGACTTAGAGTATCCCTGGCGCAGATTGGCATAAGCTCGGTGTCCATCAACAGCATATACTCGTTGTGGGGGCAACGTGCTCGCCCGCCGACATCGTCCAGGCATTTGTTGAACGCATTATATGCTCTAAATAAAAAACACTCTGAAATCACAGTACTTTGTAAAAAAGATCATTTTTTCGACACACGACACAAGACACAGCTCCTTAACTTGATCAGTGGAGTAACTGATAACATTATACTCATTCGAAAGTTGTGGACTCTAGGACACAAATGGGTCCAAATCTACTATTAGACAAAAACCATTTTTTGTAATTTTCTGGCCACCTTCGTCACTTTTTGCAATGAACTCCGACGAAATATATCGCTTTGCCCACTACTGCAGTCATACACACCCTGGAGAAAAGGCACAACAACCCGGAAGTTGTTGTGCCTTTACGTTGTCGTTATCGTTCGGCTCTAATGGCACTACATGACAATTTCAACGACGAACATTTTCAACGATGAACATTTTGCTTCGATAAATGGGTCTAACCTGCAAATTCTGCTATAGAATGTGCGGGAGTCAGTGACGGGTTGCTGGCGTAGTAGTGTCATTTCCAGGCCGAGTGGGTCTGCGCATTCCAGAATTGCTAAGCTGTCTTCCCTCGCACACTCCAGTGCCAGTACTAGGCTCATGGACAGACCTGCTGAAATATATAAACAATGCATACAAGATCGAAGTCACCACAAACGGGTTAACTCACACTATAAATGAAACCTATTTTTAACCCGTTGAAAGATAATTGGACACGTTTTAGGTCTACATTGTTGCACAAAATTAGACCTGGGTCAACGGCTTAAAAAATTTGACAAGCATTTAACCTTTTCATTCATAATGTCGCCACAGAGCAACAATTAGCACTATCTCATGCTATTAAAACCTGTCGGGTTTATGTTTCACATAATCAGTTACTTCACGAGGATGCCTTAATCCGAGTGAAGCGAGCCGGTGATCGACTGGTTAGACGTGACAGTTCTGCCACAAAATTGTGTTTTTATTGGGAAGAAGGCGGCGGATCAAAACCCAGCCAAAGCTTTGACTTTGTACAACTTACATAAAAAAATTCACAAAGGAAAGGGTTATCGAATACCGATATCGCCGTAGCTATTGAATTAGCTTGAAATTTTTATACAATTGATCTAAATAGAGCCATTTTAGCTAAAGCCATACAGCTTGCTCGTCAGTGATATACCGTTACTGTAGCCGATGGGCTCGTTTCAATTGGCCAACTTCTTCAGTTTTCGTAAACAAGTATTCACCCAATCAGCCCGTAGGTTCTCTACGTAAACAGACTTTACTAGATAATCGCTAATACGTTGAAAAGTAACAAAAACATAGGAAAGCGATACAAAGTTAATAACTCATTATTAACTCATTACTAGATTAAAAGATCATCAAACAAACAAGTGGGCCCCAAAAGGGGCAATGTTCCTTCCCCGGTGTCTACCTTTCAAGTTTGATTGAATTGTATCTATTCCCCTGCTGTACACTACATTGCGTAACTTAGGTACACCTATGTACGTATGTACGTACATTTACAAAAAAGTGCTGCAGGATGTTAAGCATCCCGCTGCAGCGAGCCATTTAGCCCAAATTACGCTTTGATCTGAGCTGAGCACATCAGCTCTAAGAAGCGATAAACAGTGTTATCCAGGGGCTCTTATATACTGCTGGTGAAACATTACGGTGCCGAGGCTGAAAAAGTACACTTACACCACTCTACATCGATTATTGATTTTTATGCATATACGCAGACAAAAATCAGCAGCCAACTCCCAGGCTGAAAACACACACAAAACATATAGGCTATGCAGCCTGCTCAGCAGCGTTTAACGCTGCGAACAGTTAGTTTCAAAACAATAGTTCCTTCTCTAGAAGGAACAAAAACCGTTAGGGGTATTTTGCTAACGTTGTGAAATATTAAAAATGAACTTCTTAATTTCTTAAAAGTTTCTAAATCAATTTAGCTGGATCTTTGCCAGAACAATCACGAGGATATTGACAAAACATAATTTTGTGATGTTTTAAGCAAAAGGTTAATAATGAATCAATAAGTTACTATGTCACTTATCAACGCATCAGCGATTATGTACTAGCTTTGTTACGTACTGTTTTTTGATAGGTACCATTTCGATACCTTTAAGGGTGTGTATACTTTTGATACCGGTACAATACGATACCCATACCTATCGGTAGGCAGACTAGTGTCTCACTCTTCTTCTACAAAAGTAAGACAATAGTACAAAAGTAAGACAATTTTGAACTCTTACTAAATATTCTGGGCTTACCTAAATAAACACAAGTGCATTGTACAACATTCATAGTATCTGGGTGGGCCTCAAATATCGCGGTAAAAGTTCAAATATAGACAATGTTAATATATAAATGACAAATTATGAATAACAAATATCAGCACGTCGGTAAATATTGCTTAATATACAGCAGTAAAATAATTCATGTGAATTTGCCGTGTGACCTTGAATCCTCTCCCGTAAAACAAACCCTGAAATAATTGTTAAATTAGTTACTGCTTTCACATTTGATTAGAACTAATTGACAACAATGAATTTAAGGGCACTTTTCTAAAATGATTTCATTAAGTCCTGGGCCCGGTTTCATAAACAATGAATTGCGATTTATTGGTAACACTGGTGCAACATCGCAAATCGAGTATAACTTGACCTTTGCATAATATTTCTGCTAAATATTTTCATGACAGGTAGCCAATATGTTACACCACGTGTGGTTCAAATCTCATGATAGTCAAGTTATCCAGTAAAAACTATAGCTAGCTTGAAATCATTCATTGGTTGCAAATATTAGTGAATTTCTTAAAACCACTAATATTTACTAATATTTGGAACTAATGAATGACTTTGACTTAGCTAGACTTTGTCTGCATCAAAGCAAATGTAACAAAAGTTTGCACACACATTATCTAACATATTGGCTATATGTTGTGAAAATTTCCACCACGAGCATTAAGTTAACGCAAAGTTATAACTTATTTTTTAGCTTATATCGGTGTTACTAATGAATCGCAACTGATCTTTTATGAAACCGGGCCCCGAATGCACCCAGAAAAGTGAAATACATAGGACTTAAGGTGGCATTCATGTTATATTAACCGATTTTGGCTATTTCTTTACTTTTATCATAATTTCTTCAAGGAAAGTTGGTGAAAACAAAAAGAGCTTCCAATCAATGAGCGTATTGCGATTAGCAATTTAAAAATAAATCAACGGAAAACCGATAAATCATCAAAATTGTCAAACATTTGATTCATTTTCGTAAAAAAATGAATGCGGCATTTGCATACTTTTTCAACGGAAATAGTTGAACATAACTTTCCATAACACTATGGAAAGTCTAATTTTTGAAAAAGTGAAACGTGGGCAAACCTCACATTTTTGTGTTATGTACGTACGCACAAATTGGCTACTTTTTTGACGTCGGTCCCTCCTGCTTCTGATGGGATCTAGTTAAAATCGTGCACAATGAAAGAAATACTATAAAATGCAGACGTGAACGTTTTTTCAGTTTTGCATTTTGGCTCAAAGTATATACTTTTTGTAGCCTCTCAAACAGTGCTAATATTTGAAAAATCGATTTTTTGCGCGTCGTGTTTTTATTTATTGTTTCAGTTTAGAGAATGGTATTGTCTTTAATAAAAGTCCTCTAAAAGCGCAACTAAAATCAATTCTTGACAGGAATGATAAACTGAAAAAAAAGAAAACTAATTCTCAATTTCAATGCGTAGAATAGGCTAGATCGGACGTTTGATGTTAACGAGCCATGCGCAAATGTAAATGTGCCGGCAGCAGCTAATTACTAATGAGAAATACGGAGGGTTTGTGTGGTCTGATTCTGAGAAAGTCTAATCGGGCAGGCGTTATCCTGAGCGTGGGTTATCCAAACCTATTTGCAGCCGCACTGAATCATTTGCCTCAAAATATTATCACTTGTGTGGGTATATTTTAGGAAGACAGAACATAGACAGCATAAAAAAAAACATAAATTGAGAGTGAACAAGAAAAATCAGTCCTACGTAATTACGTCTGATCGGGTGCGTAGAAAATTGCTGCGCAGAAATTTGCTTGATCTCATAAAAACTGTAGCCAAATTAAATGAGTGAAAACACAGAAGGTGTGAGAGGTCTTTTGTTTATAGCGGAAAACTGAAGCCATCTCTCTGTCATTTCGCCAAGAGGGAAGCCTCACAATTTGCTCACCCATTTGGAAAACAAACAGCTCCCTAAAAAGTCATTATTGCTAATCAGAGCTAATCAAACTGATGCTACATGTAGAGGGCGGAACCTTACCGACATACAGTAATGTGCTACAAAAGTTCCATGTTTGCCAGCGTACGACGAGCTTCATCCTTTGGCAAAAGTGATTGAGGTTGGTCGTACAGTGACGAGCAAAAAAACGTGGACCGGAAACTATTTTCAACGTCATGTCTCCTTTTGCAGCCATTACAGTGCAAAATCTCAGTTGAAAGCTTTCAGAAATTGGAGCTTAGAATGAAGAAGTTACATTTCGGAAATTTAACTTCCTCTACTGTTGTGTCCGTTTGGAAGCAGATAGTACTGTATTGTCGATTTTAAATAGAAGTGTGATGTTACTTTGCAATGAAACATTTGGTTAGAACATATCTAAATGGTCGAGCGGTTAGTTTATTCGGTTGGTGACCGTGAGCCGACCCCGTCGATTCCCAGCAGCTCACTTTTTGTCAACTTTTGTTTTTTTACGCGGTCAGGGGCCGCGTATATTCAGAATTTCAGAGTCCTATGTTATCTGGGTAGGTCAGATTCCTGTGTTAAAGAACACAGGAAGGGTAGGTAGGTACCTCGATCTTGAACAAGCAGTTCCGTTTGCTCTCTCCAAACTCGGCAATTATGCAAAAACAAACGTGCCGTGCTGGACTCGAACTATCATATGTAGCTGGGACGTTCGCTTCGTACGTACTTAGGAATTACAATTGTTTAAAAATTTCAAATATTACTCAAACTTCAATTTTTACAAGTCCTACGGTAGATGTTAGTTTGAGCTTAAGTATCACTTTAATTAATGTGTTTTTAAATTTATGTTCCATGACTTTGCAAATGTGCAGTATTTTGATTTATAGTTTTGCTATTACTACATGTAATTCTAGAATTAAGTTCTGCTATGATTGGTCACGGGAAGTTACTCACACGGCTTGAAATAACAAGTATATAAACTAGGTAGAATAATAATGTCTCGGAGAAGTTGTTGGGAGAAGTTGTTAGAAGTTGGTTGAAAGTTGGTGGTTTGTGAAATTGTGCTCGAAATTGTGTGTTGGATTTTGTTTTGGAATTAAAAGTGAATTTTGAGGAACCGTGTCTGGTGTTTGTTAGGGAGTGAAAGTGAAGTGACTTAGGTGGTATAAGGAAAGATAGGAAGAATCTGGGAGCGAGAACCTAGCGACCTGTAATATAACTGTGCGGCAATAAATAAGCATAATTTGATCTTAATTGTCACGAGTAAATAGTCCTAATACATTGCGAATCTAATTGGCATATATTAGTAGAACGTAAGCCTTAAGCGCAAACCTTTTACTTTGAACCATCTAAGTTACATGGCATCCCTGTTACACTTAAACTGACTAAGTTAAACAAAACAATGTCACAGTCAGAACAATCATCGGACACGGCCACAACAGGATCAGACCGAGATCTTCGTCACTTGCATATTTTAATTCAAAGACAAAGTGACACGATAGAGCAACATGCCCGCCACATTTCAACGTACCATGGAGTTCATACTGTCAGGACTTAGCTGGAAAATTTGTCTGTGCTACATAGATGACATAATTGTTTACTCAGATTCATTTGAGCAACACTTGATTGACCTGGAGAAAGTCTTTTTACGACTACGATACCATGGACTGAAGCTTAAGCCACAGAAATGTGTCTTTTGTCGTGATTCAATTCCATTTCTTGGACACATAATTTCGAGTAAAGGTATGAGTCCTGATCCGTCCAAAATAGAACCCGTACAAAACTATCCAGCTCCAAAAACGGTGCCACAGCTGCGACGATTTTTGGGATTCGCCTCATATTACAGGCGATTTATCAAAAATTTTGCAGAAATTGCAGCTCCATTGACAAAACTACTGCATAAAGACACTGTGTATGCATGGTCATCTCAATGTCAACAATCGTTTGACATTCTGCGTCAAAAACTGTGCGCAGCTCCAATTTTAGCATACCCAGATTTTAATAAAGCGTTCATTTTGTGCACAGACGCGAGTGGATATGCTATTGGTGCTGTTTTAAGTCAGCTGCACGACGGACATGAACGAGTTATTGCCTATGCTAGCCGTGCTTTGTTAAAACACGAGCAGCGATATCCTTCTGTCGAACAAGAAGCATTAGCTGTTGTTTGGGCAGTAACATACTTTCGTTGCTATTTGTACGGACACCACTTTGTAATCTATACTGACTGTTCTTGTCTAAAATGGTTATTTACTAGCAAAACCCCTTCAAACAGATTGGCACGTTGGGCTCTTTTGTTACAAGAACATGACATGGAAATCCGCCATCGACCAGGCAAATCTAACTCAAATGCAGATGCTCTGAGTCGAATCCATACTAGTGAAAAAGAGAACACTATTGACACGATTGACATTGAAACACCTCACGACATTCTAAAACTTCAGATGAATGATCAATTTCTCGGACCTATTTGTCGTTATTTAGAAAATAACAGCATGCCACGAGACGCATACGCGCGTCAAATTGTAAAACAACAAGCAAAATTATATGAGTTACGTGACGCACTGTATTACGTAGAAAAGTACTCGAAAAAGCCACGACTAGCGATCCCAGAGTGTATGCAAAATGACCTTTTGAATGAGTTTCATGACAGTCCATTGACAGGTGGACATCGAGGTTTTGATAAAACGTACCAGTATATATCCCTAAGATATCACTGGCCATCTATGAGAAGTGACACGAAACGATACTGTCAAGCTTGTTCTATCTGTGCACGAAAAAAGTCACCAATTCCAGCTAGCAAAACTCCGCTAACACCCATACCAATCGAAGGTTACCCATTTTCCCGACTTTGTGTGGATGTAGCAGGTCCACTACCACTTACAGAGGGTGGTAATACTTTTATTTTGGTCTTTATTGACAGCTTCACAAAGTGGTGTGAAGCATTTGCCATAGCTGATACAACATCTAAAACAATTGCTAAAATATTTGTGAACGAAATAATTGCACGGTTTGGACCCCCTAATACCTTGTTAACGGATAACGCTACCTATTTTACGTCAGAAACAATGACCGAAATATGCAGATTAATGTCTGTTCAAAAGCTCACAAGTGCACCTTACCGGCCACAAACGTTAGGACAAGTTGAAAGACAAAATAGAGTTTTGAAACAAATGCTTGCACATTACTGTTCAGAACATCAACAGACATGGGATAAGTTTTTGCCACTAATACTTTATGCGTACAGGTGCTCAACTCACGAGTCTACTAAAGAAACACCTTATTTTTTGATGTTCGGACGCGATCCAGTCGCTCCAATCGATATCGCATTGAACAAGCCGGTATCGATTTACGCCGAGTATGCTGACTACAGCCGTGAATTGAGCAAATCCCTTCAAAGTTCCTGGAAAATCGCGGAAGACGCAATTGCGCACGCGCAGAAGCACCAAAAACAATGTTATGATCGTCGGTGTAATATACCAGAGTTTGATGTAGGTGACCGTGTCTATGTATTCACACCAGCAACTAAGAAAGGCAAAAGTCCTAAACTTTCAACGTTTTGGCATGGACCATACCGCATAATCAAAATAACGGGAAAAAACCTAGACCTACGTAATATAAATGATCCAAAAAAACCACTCATTACACGACATATCGATCACGTAAAACATGCTTATGACCTACACGTTCCTACAATGACGCGTGCCCATGAATCAGTTTCAGACACACAAACTACTACAACGGCCACGCCTAAGCCAAGTTTGCACGGAACTCGTCGCTCACCGCGACTCAAAAAGACACTGTAAATATTGCTCCTAAATGCCACACCTTAAAGCCAATGCCAAATTCAGTGCCGTGCCAATTAGGACATTACGTACAAAGTCATACTTTAGTTCAAACGCACATCGTGCTAGCAATGTTTCCAAGTACAAAGTAATAGTTCACTTTAAAAGCAAAGTATTGCAGGACCATAATCTAATTGCTTGACACAGTTTTTGCCAAACTTTGTCGTCAAAGCACTCGTCTTTTATATGTCAGCTTTTATGATTACCATAATATTCGACAATATAATTTCTAGAAATTTTGCTATATTGAATAGCAATAACCATTAATTTCATTGCATCCAATAAATGACCACCGCACATCTACAAGAAACTGAGAATTAATGGTCTACACTCATAGAGTCTCGATCATAAAGAAATAAAATACCCACGCTACTTTATTGCACCTGGGCCATTCAAACCTCATCTTAAAATCAGTCGTAAACTTGCTATATTGACGAACAGACGTGTTCTTTGACCCATACTTTCGTGCTGCTAACTTAGTTTGTGTTGCTATTAACATATATAAACTTTGGAATATAAGTATTTTTTTGCTGTTATAATATTTGTTCTTAATAGTTAATAAAGCCACGAAGTACTTTAAATGAAACATATGTAGTTCATTCCATTAATAATGAACACTTACAATTACCTGCGCAAATATTGTAACCACATTCGAACCTGAAAACTTCATTTTATAAACGTTCTATTTCAACTAACAATAGAACAAAAACAAGACACTTACCAGTTGCTGATAATATGGCCGTAATATCGACTAAAAACTGGCCAGTACGAATCAGGCGACAATAGGAATTTCTTTTTTCAAAAATAAAAATTTCTAATCTGATTATTATAAAACTCACATGATTACGAAATTGTCCCATCAAATTCGTAACGAAAGTTAAAATACCGGAAAATAAAGTAATATACACACTATCACTCCATGCATATATTACTTCTTTACGAAAACGAGTAAAATCAGAAATCACCTGACAAACGTATATATTTCAAATGTTAACTGTTATGTCTTCTTATTTTCAGAATTACTTAACGGAAGTATCTGCAATTTTTCCTGATATATTTTAACGTTAACGTTATTCATTTATATTTTCTCGATGTCAAACGCAACCTCTTCCACGGACACGGCTGACGATATAATCGAGACAAATACCACTCCCCCACCAAACGCTCAGATCGACCAAAATCATAATATTACTGACGCGAATGATTCTGACGGTCCGCTAGAATCGGAAATCACGATGGAGTATATTAACGGCCCCCACCATCCGCTTTCTGCCTACCATTTGTTTAATCGAGATATTGAAGTCAGCGAACTGCGTTTTGCAAACGCAAAACAATTAGTCGAATATATTCATTTTGTCCAGCTAAACCTGAAAACAGAGGCGCAGCGGCTCATTGACACGACACGGACTGGTGGTTCTATTGACGCGTTTTTGTCGAAACACAGATACCTGTACATTGAGCGTAACGGACCATGGGTGATGTCGAGAAATGACGTGTGGATAGCCGTATGGCAGTATTTGGCATCGCAGTTCAGAAATGTGAACGATGCACTGACACGGGAAGATGTTGCGCACGTCCTACTCGGCAAAACCCATTCTGGTCGTCAGGTCTTGACTCTGTTCCCAGCGTTCCCTCGTGGAACTTCGAAGGTCACGATCAGCACGGCAGGCTGCTGGATGAAGCGGCTGAGAAGGTGCAAAGGAACGAGCCACTCTGGTTGGACCTTGAGACGTGGTGCACCCGCCAGCAACTGTCCGGCCCACCCGGCACTGTGCTGATTATCATGGACCAGAATGCTCGATATCTGAAATCGATAGAAGGCGGTAAAGTCCTGTGTAGCCCTGGTGCGAGGCTCAACTCAATCAGCTGGCTTTTGCAGGGTCAGGACACGTCACGATATCATTTCATTATTGTCACGATTGGTGGTTATGATCTGCACAGATCAGACAAAGACCTGGAGACGGACGCGACTGCAGCTCACACTGCATTGGCTCGACTGGCCACGCCAGTTTACTGGTTTGGCCCAATTGAGAAAGGGAAACAACCGGGAGCAGCTGCGAAATTTCGACGAACTGCTGTACCGCCTGTGCGACAACACAAAAGTCATGTACATCAGCAGCAGTGAGTTTCGCGAGAGGTACAAGCAGCATATATTATTTGAAGACGCGAACAGTGAGTATCCAAAACTCACACTCACTGGCACGAAGAAACTTTTTGAATTTTGGTCAGCCAAGGTCACGTCATTGCGCTGCATTCAGCCATACTGGTGCGAGAACCAGTACCAGCAGAATCGGCGACGGATGAATCCTCGAAAGCGCTCCGAATTTGACTCAAGCCCTAGATCACAGCCGCTACGATTCCCCGACACAGCCCCGACGCATCACGTCGACACGCCGTCGACTGAGTTCTGCAAGCCTACACTGCTACGACCTGCGCCCAAATCGTCACGGTCTCCAGCGTCAATGTCACGGTCTCAGCCCATCATGACACGTTCCCCCCCTACAAAGCCGAAGTACGAGGAAAAGCAAACGCCGGAAGACGTCCACATGATGCCCATTACCCCTACTGCCACGGAAACCCAGCCCCCGTCTTCTCAAACCGGTCCCCGATATTTGGGAATTCAAAGCCAGCCATCCCAGCCTGATCCCCCGCCTTCCCAGGCACCCGCCGGACTGCTGATTCCTGCCCCACCATGTCCATGGCTTTGCCCTTACCCCCCAACGCGTCCTTCCACTCCTGGCTGCCCCTGTATGTCATCGACGGCAACACCACAGTCATCATCCCCCAAGGACTTAAGCCCCGAACATTATATTTGGTTAATTTCGCTATTGACTGTTGCCCCCACCATATTACTGACTCACTATAATTGCCTACTGTGTTTGTATTGTTTGTCATTTTTTATGTCTGTGTTTGTTATGATCTAGACAGTTTTTTCATTTATCGCCTTGTCATTATTCTTTGTATACACTAAAATAATGCTTCTATACATTCCACAAATCGAATTAATTCGAAACCAAACTAGTAAAATATCTAAAACCTATAAATAAGAAAAATTTATATCCTTCATTAGTCTCTACTATCACACCACATTAACTGTTTGTATTTGTTTGCTTTGCTTTTTAGATACTAACTATGTCATGATGTCACATTAATCCGTAGTGTTTTTGTTCTTTTGGTACCTACCTGTAGCTAATACTAAGGCCATGTTATCATTATTGTTCAACATGCATTCATATATATGTACATGTACTATGTAACTATACGGTCATGTCATTTTGTTCGACAATTAGAACAGAAATTTAGAAATTATTTCGAACGGGGACGTTCGCTAATTGAAGCCCCCCCGTGTAGCTGGGACGTTCGCTTCGTACGTACTTAGGAATTACAATTGTTTAAAAATTTCAAATATTACTCAAACTTCAATTTTTACAAGTCCTACGGTAGATGTTAGTTTGAGCTTAAGTATCACTTTAATTAATGTGTTTTTAAATTTATGTTCCATGACTTTGCAAATGTGCAGTATTTTGATTTATAGTTTTGCTATTACTACATGTAATTCTAGAATTAAGTTCTGCTATGATTGGTCACGGGAAGTTACTCACACGGCTTGAAATAACAAGTATATAAACTAGGTAGAATAATAATGTCTCGGAGAAGTTGTTGGGAGAAGTTGTTAGAAGTTGGTTGAAAGTTGGTGGTTTGTGAAATTGTGCTCGAAATTGTGTGTTGGATTTTGTTTTGGAATTAAAAGTGAATTTTGAGGAACCGTGTCTGGTGTTTGTTAGGGAGTGAAAGTGAAGTGACTTAGGTGGTATAAGGAAAGATAGGAAGAATCTGGGAGCGAGAACCTAGCGACCTGTAATATAACTGTGCGGCAATAAATAAGCATAATTTGATCTTAATTGTCACGAGTAAATAGTCCTAATACATTGCGAATCTAATTGGCATATATTAGTAGAACGTAAGCCTTAAGCGCAAACCTTTTACTTTGAACCATCTAAGTTACACATACTTACGCTCATAAAGCGTTCGCTTTACCTGCTGAGCGAAGCGGCACCTGTCAGAATCGAAGAAACAACGGAGTAGGCATGGGCACGTTTACAAAAATCTGTAAACGTTTAAACGCTCGCGTTTACAGATGAGAAAACGCGTTTAAACGTTTAAACGCGTTTTCCGGTTGTAAACGTTTTTTTGACCGTTTAAACGTTTAAACGTAAACGCGTTTAAACGTTTAAACGTTTAAACGTTTAACCGCGTTTAAACGTTTAAACGTTTAAACGGTTAGACAAGTGAGGTTTAAACCCGTTTAAACGTTCAAACGGTCAAACAAGTGAGCGTTTAAACGCGTTTAAACGTTTAAACGGTTAAACAAGTGAGCGTTTAAACGCGTTTAAACGTTTAAACGGTTAAACAAGTGAGCGTTTAAACGCGTTTAAACGTTTAAACGATTAAACAAGTTTGCGTTTAAACGTTTAAACGGTTGAACAAGCAAGCTTAAACGTTTAAACGGTTTAACACGTAAGCTTAAACGTTTAAACGGTTGAACAAGTAAGTGTTTAAACGCGTACAGTCGGTTTCAAATGAAATGCCTCTTGGTGTCCGATTTTTTAGGCCCGACGCGTCATCATCATCCGACGCGTCGGGTGACATCATCCGACGCCAAGTTTGTTTCTCCCGCTAAACTAAAGCTTATGTCATCCGACGCCTGGTGAAACTTGATGAAAGTACAATGCTAGAAGAATACGTATGGAGGGGTCAGAGCATGCAGTTTAAAATTATTGGGTTAATGAACACGTAAAACACTAATTTCAGCTTTAGTAATATAAAATTTTATTGAAAAGGATATGCTAGTGTAGGTACACAAGAATGCATTTTTCAAAAATTTAAAGTCAAACTTAGTAAAGCTAACCCCATTACACTTGTTTCTGGTTTCGAAAATAAGACTCCAGCCAGGTTATATAACACAGTCTGGCGAACTGGTCTCAGTTATGTAAAGAACATTAAATATTTTATTTAAATCATTTAAATAATTTTAAATTACCTACCTTTTTAAACTTTTATTTGTTTATTGAATAATTTGTTCATACACTTTCGATAACACTCTGCTGTAGCATAATTATTTTATAAATGCTCAAGTTCTACCTGTCGCCCCCCGCGAACTCACAAAAGTTAGCCTATTAATTTGTAACCCAAAACTAATGCGAAAAAAATGCTCGCTGAAAATTTGGCGTCGGATGACATCATCCTACGTGTCGGCCAATGTCGGACACATTGGAGGCATTTTCACTTGAAACTGACTATATAAAACGTTTAAACTATTATACATGTAAGCGTTTAAACGTTTAAACGTTTAAACGTTTAACCGCGTTTAAACGTTTAAACGTTTAAACGTTTAAACGTTTAAACGCGGTTAAACGTTTAAACGTTTAAACGTTTAAACGTGTTTAAACGTTTAAACGTACTAAACGTTAAACGGTTCGAAAACCGCGTTTTTTGAACCCGTAAACGTTTAAACGGTTCCAAACCGTTTAAACGTTTAAACGCGTTTAAGGGGGTAGTGTCGCGAAAGCAGTCGATTTTGCGTAACTGTAAAACATTTTTAGAAAAAAATAAGACTTCGTTCTTTATATATTTTGAACATATATGTTGAGGCAAGTATTTTCGCCAAGTTTCATCAAAATTGATGCAGTATACTGTTTGCAGTGAGGTCGCAAAGTCGGAAAAATGACGTTTTAAAAACCTATTCACATTCGATTTTTTCGTCCCAATTATCAACTTATTTGTTTAGTTTGTTTACATCTAAAAGGACATATGTTGTAGTTTATGCACACAAAATTTAGTGCAAATTGCTTGAGTGGTTGCGGAGTAATACCTGTTTGAACTGTGAAACTGTGCGTAAACAGTGAAGTACTCACAGCAATAATGATAAAGTGTGAAAAATTTAGACGCTTATTTTAAAATCAAAAGAAAAACGAACCTTCATTTTTCTTTTTTCTTATTTGTGCGTCGAGACGTTATGTGTACTTCACAAGCTGGCCAATCTGATATCTGGCTTAATTTTTTGAATTTTCATGTCCTTATTGTGTGATGTCTGGCTTACAATCGATGATTGGTTCAAGATATCGGTAGATATTGGTAGTCTAGTGTCTGGCAGTACTTATTTAAAACAGTATAGCATTGGACTAGTTTCTCAGTGAACGTACAAGTTCAAAGCAAAAAGATCTCTTTTTGCAACCTCTGAGCAAAACTGCTTTCGCGACACTACCCCCTTAAACGGTTCAAACCGTTTAAACGTGCCCATGCCTACAACGGAGCTAATTAGCAAATGTTGTGGATTTAGCACAGTCAAAAAATTACAATTATTTTTTCTAATTTGAAAACAATTCAAGTTAAATTATGTTTGGTTGTTAATAAACATTTTTATTCACAACCTATTAAGCAATAAACATCAAAACTATTATTGGCTGTTGTTATGTTCACTTTTGTACTGCTTCTCTCAAGGTTCGTTGGTCGAGTGCAATGATTCTCACTTTGGTTGCGAGATGTCCCTGGTTCAAATCCTGGAGGAGCCTAATTTTTTTCTGAAGCCCAATTTTTTTTCTAAAACGCAATTTTTTTGAAACTCAGTTATGTTTTGGTTTTTATTATACTTTTAATTCACAAGGGCTTAAAGTGGTGTCTGAAAAGTCCCTGTTAAGTTTATCTATTACAAAGACAAATATTACAAATTACAAATATTGACACTCATGCGTCATAATGTAAACCACTACTCACTCAGCAGAAGAGCTTGTTCCAACAACTTCTCAAGAACAACGAAAACACCAAGTTACTGATTAGAACAGATAATTTAGTTGTGACAGACGCAAAGCTACGGTACAAGACGTGTAAAACACACCCCACACATTGACACTTTAATGCTAGCATTGCGTTAAGATACCAGAATCAAAATTAAAGACCTGCTGGGCTGTAGCCCAACAGGAAAAATAAAATTTCCCATGAAAAATTTTTGGTCGTCACTTCCTGGCCGACCTTCGTCAGTTTTCACAAAGAATGTAGCTCGTCGTACCGCGAAGAACATAAAACTGCTTTACGCACAGCATGGTTGCAAAACCTGGTTCATACTTCATACTTGTCCGTAAGAACGCGTAAACAACTTTTTGCAGACAAAACAAAACATTCAAGGTATTTAGCTCTGAGACGGCTTTGCTCTGATCAACGGCTTTGCTTCTAGACTGACAAACAAGACAGAATATTTCTAAAAGAACGTCGCAAAAAATCGTAGTCTGAGTAAGCCTTTCAGTTTTTAAAAAAGTAACGTTTTTAAAACACAAAACACAACTGAAAATTTTTTCAGCTGAGTCTTTAGCTCGAACTTGATTTTTTGTTAAACTGCGTTTTCGCCAAATGCAATTGAACCTCTGTTCTCTGGGTGTGGGTCTAACCTCCATTGGACGTCATAGAATTAAAATTACTTTTGCTTTTGCCTACCATATTAAGCATTTTAGCATATTGAAGTGAAGTACGTCCTAGAAAGAGCAAGGTTCCTTGTCAGAGACTGACATACATAGTATTTAATCGCATTTTTTACAGAAATACCTAAGACGCGTTTTAGACAAGTCTGAGTTACGAATCAGAAACAGTTAAACAGGTTTAACTCAAGACTAAATATTAATGAAAGTTTTTCTCATTCCGCTTATTTTTTTACTAGAAAAAATAGTCTGAAATTTGTTATGTTTACAGGCAAATACAAAAGAACGGACCGCAGACTCCACAATCCACAACAACAACAACACATTTAAAATAAAACAATAAAGCAACTTTAATATCTAAAAGCCATAAGTAAGGTTCAACCCCGAGTCCTCAAAAATATCATCAAGTCCGGTTCATACTTGTCCTTAACAACATGGGGCCAACGTGAGGGACAATTTTGGTCAACTGTTGTGAAACACTGACGGCATCATTTTATTACGTATATATCTACAAGTTAACAAGCTAAGTTTTCGGCAAAAGCATTCAGTAAGCATCAAGCATTTGTTTTTCCTGCTGCGCCATGGCGCAGCAGGCTTCTTTAGAATGAGTTCTGTACTATTTTAACGTGCAACTTGGTGAGACTTGCGTTCAAATACTCTCACATGCAATTTGTGTTTTCACAATTTTCATATGGTCACAAATTGTTCATTTTCTCACTTTTTGCAATGTCATGATTATGTGCTGCTGTGATTGTGTTAATGTGTCACATTAAGTCTTTATAAAAAACCTTTTCATAGCATCATGGTATGTAGTCTGAATTTTAGTTGTCCGCTGTAAATACATGCGTACCTGACTTTGCAATTGGTAGACTGTGCGGAATTCATTTGCATATTCGAATAACAGTAGTAGAGTACATAGTTTCACACATTGTTCACACACTGCTCGTACTAGTACATAACTGCTATCTCACATAGTTCTCACAATACACAGAAACGTTAAATTTTAACGATGTCACTAAACTACGCACATTTAGAAAACAAAGTGTTGCAACTGTGGATCCGATAATGCATGTATACGTTTTCGGTCATTCTGTCTGTTATGATTGTTTGCAGCGCAGCAGGTTTTCCATTTCACGGAGTGATAATACAGGTGTGATATCTCCACATCAATTTTGCATTGGGCTTTGCTTGCTAAGTACATTGGCCAGAGGCCACCGTAAACCTGTTGGGCCAGCGATTACCTTCTTATGTAGTTTACATAGTACCCAAAATAAGCGTCTCCTTTTGCAGCCAAATAAACTGCAAAATCTCAGGGCAACTGGAACTTGGCAGGCTATGAAGTTATTAAATGAAGAATAATCATATTGAACTTCCATGTTACATGATGAAATTACATTCGTAAATTTAAGTTTCTCTGTAATCTGTAGCTGTTGCTTTACTTGGAAGCAGGTAATAGTAGTGTACTGTCGATTTAAAATTGAATTACCTATGATTGTTACTGTGAAGCATCAGATATTCACGGATCTCTGTAGCCGAGTGGTGAGTTTGGTTGGTCCGTAACCGTGAGGGGAGATCGTCGATTCCTAGTGGATTACATTTTGTCAGATTTTTGCATTTTCGCTTTACCTTCTGAACAACCACAAAAGCAGCAACTCATTGAATTACAAGGCATTATCGTGACAGATGCAAAGATGAGATAAAAGACGTGTACATAAAACACACTCCGCACATTAACACTTTAACGCTAGCAGTGTGTTAAGATACCAAAATCAAAATTAAAGGCCTGTTGGGCTGTGGCCCAACAGGAAAAATTGTGTCACTTAATCAGGTAGTTTTCTTAAAATTCGTTTAAGGCGAGACCGTTAGGACAAGGACCAGTAATGAACCAGTCCTTACTTTTTTTGACTATGGAGTATGGACTATAGTGCCAAAGTGATAACGAATAAGCAGAAGTTTCTTAGCAGCTATTTGCCAGTTTCAGTCTGACAGTATATGATGATGACACAGGTTTTGGTTAAGTTGTTGACAAGTTGAATAATTTCATCAGAAAAAGTGACATACGTACAAAAGTTATGTCTGGTCAATTTATTTCATCTGCATCATTCTTGACAACACCGAAATCAACAGAATGAAGCGATAGATCAAAATTAAAGTTTTGACAGCATACTCTTCAATTCTGTAGTATTATAGTACCCTAAGGAAAGCGGGGGAAGATGCTAGAAATAAAATTATTATTTTTATTTCAAGTCTAGTACGTCTGGTACGTCAAAAACATAACACGAAAAGCAGGGCATGTTTTCAAGGTTCAATATATGTGCAAGTTTGCAAAAGATGGCACGGCTATATTTGTAATGACAAAGGGATTAAAGTTTCGAGTAAACCGCACTGTACTTCCACAAAAAAAGTTAGTACAAAAAGCTGCGGCCAACCCAGTTCCAACCTTTCAAAACCCAAACCTCAATTCCACTGTGACTTGAAATTACCTACACTTGCCTATTATTACCGCAACAGTTGTGCGGTAGGTGCTTTGGAGAACCTTTTTCCAATTCATAAGCACTTGGGCTGTAAATTATTAATTATAATGTGGGCGGTTAACTAAAGGCCAAAACAAACATTGTTTAGCAATAAATGAAACGGAAAATCAATTTTCTTCGGCGAAAACTTGACCTGCCACTTGGCTATGACTTTGTTATGCTCTATTGAAAAATATGAACTCCAAAATCCGGTTCATAATGAACCTTAAAACTGGAAACCTTAAAAAACATGCCCTGCGGCAAACGTAGCGTGACTAGCGTGCGAGCGGCAACAGCAGCAGACAATTCAACCCAAATATGGTAATGGTTAACTAAAACTGACCCATGTAGTAAATTAACATGAAAATTCAGTTAAGGTCGCACGCTCCTACACATCAAAATGCTGATTTAAACGAAAAGCACTCAGAAACAATTTACACACAGGCTTCCTACACTTAATAGATTGTACGTACGTACACTGGGGCTCTATTCGAGGACGCTTTGAATAGAACTCCCGGGGCATCAATTCAAGGTAGGGGAGGGGTTTTATTATTTCGTGAGCCGTTAGACGGGGGCTTCTATTCAAGACAGGGGTTCTATTCAAGACATGGGCTCTATTCGAGGAAATACGGTCTTCAAATTGTAAATGTCTGTTTCCAAGGTTAGGAAACGTCGTTCTGTTTCTGCACGTATTCTATTTAGGAGGACAGCATAAACGTCATCCAGATGAGGCGGTGTGAAAAGAGGGTGCTCTTTCGAAGGCAAAACTACTTTCCCAAGAACTGTACGATTACCGAGCCGCGCTGTCACCGTTCTTGCGCAGCCTCTGAGCCCAACAAATGTGGGCCGCTAGCTTGTCCTAATTCCGGACATATCAGCTCTAATGCCGAAACGGATGCGGGTGCAGCAACCTGCGGCATGTGGGGCAGCCGCGTTTAAATACATTATGCGTCCAGTTGTGCTTGCGACTGGGTAGTGACCGAATACGTTGGGGTTGGGCTAAGCAGTCACTTCAGAGAAGACTCCGCTGCAGAAGGCAAACTACGTGCACCTTTAATGTCTTTACAACGATGCAAACGTTACTGTTTGGGTTGTCAGGTCTTCCTACGCCTTTTGCGTGTCATTTCGAAGTGGAGCCCGATGGACCTTTGCCGCCACTTCTTTACATTTAGCCATCGCACGGAGGCAATAATGAGGCACTTCCATCGCTTCCAGACGCGAGAGCGAGTACACTCCCCCTCGTTTTTGTCCCCTTGTGATTGTGACTTGAGGGTCCTGCTGCAAGAACGGACCTGATTGCTTGGGGAGCAAGACCTATCGTTACTCTAGTAAGAACAGTCACTATGGTTCAGTGTGAGCTCAGCTCAGCTCATTTGCATATTAGTAGAACACTCGGTAAAAGCCAGACGTCACATTTGTAGATAAGATTTTCCACGGGATAGATAAACTTAAGTTCTCTGCTGAACTTTTCAATTCCTAAGCCATGCGCAACACGTCCGCCTCTCTCAGAATGTTGGTCCTGGCTCTGCCGATAATTTAGTGCGTAAAGAGACTATTTCTCTTCGTGAAAATGTCAACGTCCGGTAGGTGCATCCCCCACAGTTCCAACATTTTCTTAACACAAGTTTTAAACCTGAAACTGCAATGTAAACACAATTCTTGAAACCAAACAATTTTAAAATGTTAAATCTTAAAACTGAAGCGTCACTGTGATCTACTAGGCTAGGCTTGATTTTATTCGATCACTTCTTTTCAACGGCTCCGAACCTAAGAATTGACCTAAACGGATCGGCTTTCACCTGTTGGGTCAAGCTATCATACGGAAATATTTGATAACTTTGAAGCCTGTGGCGTTGGCTTAAAAATATAACTTTTTTACATTAAAAATTGAGCGGCTTTCAAGCTAGAAAAAAACTGAGAAATTAACTTTAAAAATATTTAGAGAATCTTTCGACAATAACTTTAGCTAAACCTAAACCCTTGTGTTAGAGGTAAGCTTTTTGTTTTTAATATGAGCAAGAGTACATAATAGGGAAGAGTATGACACTCTTCCCTATCCTAGCTAACCGGCCCGGACGATGCTCCGGCCGAAATAGCGCTTTTACGCCTTCAGGGGGGGGTACCCCCCTCGAATAATGACATGTCTTGATTTCAGGGTGGGGACCCCTCCCCTCAAAACCGGGAAGTGTCTTGATTTCAGGGGGGGGATACCCGTACCCCCCCTCGTTTCAGCAGACTGCCAGCTCAAAATCGGTGGTGTCTTGATTTCAGGGGGGGTACCCCACCCTGATTTCAGCACGTTGCCAGCATGGTGAGCTGGTGGTGTGCTGAAACGAGGGGGGGGGGTGCCCCCCCTGAAATCAAGACACCACCAGCTCACGCTCACCATGCTGGCAACGTGCTGAAATCGGGGGGGTACCCCCCCCCCCCGGAAATCAAGACACCACCAGCTCACGCTCACCATGCTGGCAACGTGCTGAAATCGGGGGGGTACCCCCCCCCCTGAAATCAAGACACCACCGATTTCGAGCTGGCAGTCTGCTGAAACGAGGGGCGGTACCCCCCCCCCTGAAATCAAGGCGTAAACGCGCTATTTCGGCAGGAGCATCGTCCGGGCCGGTTAGCTAGGATAAAGAAGAGTGTCATACTCTTCCCTATTATGTACTCTTGATATGAGCAATTGAGGCGAACTCTAAATTGAGCATTTAGCATTGAGCCATCTATAACGCTGTAACAGTAAGAGGAGAAAAGAGTTAGCAAAATAGAACGCTCAGGTATGGAGGTATATTTGCGAAAATAAAATAATGAATAGCCGTGCTGACATTTTCTGATACACTCCCTCAGGATTTTAGATTGTAATTTTGTACAATTGCTATCTTTGTCTGTTTTGAAAAATAAACAGAAATTGCGTTGGAATGTTATTCTGCGTTACGTCATAGTCATACGACATACGAGGGCGCATTCCGGCATGGCGTTCGACCTGTGACTCTTTTGACGTACCACATGCTGCAAATGATTTAATGAATGAATAAATGAATGAACGAATGCTTTACTCACAAACAAAAATCCATTCAAGCATAACAGCTACTGGCAACAAACGCTCTATAAAAACGAAATAATAGTAAACAACAAATGAAAACAAAACTGAAACAACAACGTCCCCAGCTCCGCATATTAATAATCTGGGTTTTCAATGAAAACCGAAACCCGTAATATGGAATCGGTCCCATCTCTATTTTTAGGACTGAAATGATGGGGAAGGGTAGGTAGCGCTAGCGGGAATGAAAACCGTACATAAAAGGGCTATTGAGCACTCTGCATTGGACGGTCGCCCCAAACCATAATATGTAGGGAATAGTGTCATACGTCATTGGTGTCATTATGTACTCCTGGTACATGTATTTGCCATGCTCTCAGCGATTTCTCTCCACAGTGTACAATTGCATGGGTATGTAAAAAGTGAAACCCACTTTGTCAGTTGTATTGTAACCGTGATAACAGTACAAAGCATAATTACCATGTTAATTTGCAAATATTGATGCACCGGAACACTATTATAACCCTACATTTACTAAACAACTTTTAAGCTGAACTTTCTAAGAAAGCTATTTCGAAGGCGGTCGCCCACTATTTTACCACCTAGTTCACAAATTGATTGGTATTTCGCTTGCAGTTAGTCCAACCAATTACCACAAACTCAAACCAACGCAAATGACTACAAGCTAATTTCACAGCACTAATAACGCGTTAAACTATTCTAACTCAGATTCATTAACTAGGTTGAAGCAAGCGAAAGGGTCTGACGCATCAACTAAATCATGTGTTTATTCAAGTCACCTATATTAAAAGTCTGTGGAGAAAGTATGGTTTGACGCAAAGGTTATGTTTTTCGTATGAACCAACAATATCTATTTTTATACTACCCTATCAGAGAATGTATTACCGTTATTTTAATAATTAATATTAATATTAAAAGTCAGTATTTAAAATACTTTTAATATTAATAATTATATTAATATTAAATTAAAAATAATTTGAGAATTTTATTTATATTAATATTAAATTAAAAATATTTCAGGAGTTGTATTTATATTAATATTAAATTAAAAATAAATTGAGAATTTTATTTATATTAATATTAAATTAAAAATATTTTCACAATTGTATTTATATTAATATTAAATTAAAAATAAATTCCATTATTAAAATAACGGTAGAATGTATGTGCTATATTCGGAATAACAAATTGCTACGTAATTTTAGGTAAGCAGGTCGACTTTCCAACGTCTATAAATAAGTACAGAGGTGCCTGGTGAGTAGGAATTCACTCAGCAAATTAATTTTAAAAGATAGTTATTGCAATTACAGAAAATTGAAAAATTGAGCACCGGGCTGGCTACTAATCGAACCGACATTTACATCGTATTGTTTGCCCGGAATAATCACACCAAGAGTACGTAATAGTGTCTTACTCTACATAGAAGATATAGAAGATAGTGTCTACTATATATATTCAGTGAGCCACTATTATGTAACCCTTGATTACACCAAATCATTTTTTTCGAGAAATACTAAATTCGCACTCTGAGATTGCTATTGAGTATTCACGTTTGTGCCCTTCATTTACGTCAAATGCTCAGTAGATAACTCTAACCACAAGTTTACAAAACTTTTGGCCTTAGGCCACATATTACCTAAACATTATACAAAAGTTAGCCAGTGGGCGTGGCTCATAACATGGTTAAACTAACTGTGACAAAGTTGTGTTGATAGTGCGGGTGCCAAAGCCACACTGCTGTTCAAATAAAGAGTCCTGACGTAATAGCTATTAATTGGTGCTGAGCCACATGACCTTGAGCAAACATTCCTTTGACGCTCAGTAAAACAACCGTATGTTTGTTTACCGGCAAAATTACAAAAGGACCAAGTCCCCAAGAATGCGAAGTATATAATCTTATTGGCCTGAATTTTTCGAAGTTTGGCCAACTAAAGCCCGATGCCTACTTATCCTTAAGAACATAGGGACAGGGACATTTTCGGTCAGCCATTGTAAAGCATTGACGGAACAGTTTCATTTAACTTTTCGTTTCCGAACTGGAGTTAACAGTTCACTTGAACTTTCAATTAAAAAAAAATTAGCTCACTAATGGTATTTAACCAACTGAAACTACTTACGGACAAATTGACAAGACCAGAATAAGGACGAGTATGAACCTGGTTTGAATAGACATGCCGTCTGTGCTGTATGGATCAATCCTACATAAGAAGAATGAATGTCCCTTATATATTTAGAGAAAAGGTGATGGTGAAAGCAAACTTTAATGGCAGAAACACTGCAAATCGCTGTCTATAACTGTAGAACTTTCAGTACCAATTTTGATTTCTGATCAATTCTTTACGACACAGACAAGTATGAAGCGGGCTTTAGAACAACTCCTTTCGGTGAGATTCGTTTATATACCTAGGCTACTCAGCAATCCCAAAGGTGGTTGTGGGGTGTTTGTTGTTGTCTGAGAGAGCAAGCTAAGAAGGGAGGAGGATCAAAACACTCCATTGTTCTCAATATTCTTTCAAAATTATCTACACTCCCACTGTACCTATTTTGGTGCATCTTAAGCACAAACACTTTTGTTATTATGAGCCGAGATTATGCAAGATCCCTCGTAGTGATAGCAGAGCAGGGTAAGATTAAACGCTAGAAACAAAGCTCCATGCGTAGGAGTTTCAATGAACTTTTAATCAAGACTTCATAAAACACATATACATATAATTAACTTGATTTTAACCTTAATAATTCCCTAGAAACACTGCTGAATTAGCTCGAGTTTAACTTTAATAATTCCCTATATAGTATTCATATGTCGGTTCAGTCTTTACAACTGAAATATCACACTAGCACACAATAGATGAAAAATTACGTAAATCGGTACGTATTTGTATAATTCTCACCAGAATTCCAGTAATTGGAACACTTTTACGGCTACAAAGTTATATCATGAACAGAACAAAACCTCATTTATTGAATTGACAAGCAATCCAGAAACAAAATTAGCACGGCAAAAGGTCCATTCATAATAACAGCCGTATGTCCGTTCAGCAGATAAATTACGAAATAATCCCGCCAATAATAAATAGTGTATAAAATCAGCATGTGGCGCGATTATTTTGTATGTTGCCGACAGAACGGGTAAAAAACGGCAAAAAAATATCTCATGCTATTATTTGTACACGAAAACTGAATTGGAAACAAACGTATGCAGGATTAGGAATTTCGGAGTTGTTGAAAGTTTGTGTTGTTTTACAGGATAAAATTAAGTATCTAACGGACAAAATCCCTATCATTGAAACGTGAAGCTAATCTAAGGTTTTTGTCTCAAGTACACATAAACAATAAAATATCATAAAACCTGACAATGACTACAATAAATAAATAAAAATAACAAGTCACAACTACTGCAATAACAATCTATATAATATACTCAAGAGCACCTGAGCACATTAAAAAAGAGTGAGACACCAACTCGTATCCTTTCGTGGCTTAATTTTCGAAAAAAATGTTCTCCGTTTTTAGAAACCCTACGTTTGCATTCTCCGTTTAAATGCTCACAGTTCAAGGCTTTCCGTTTAAATGCTCACAGTTCAAGGCTTTCCGTTTAAATGTTCTCCGTGTATACATCAAACGGAGAACTTCTAAACAGAGCAGTTCGAAACGGAGAACTTAAACGGTGAACTTTTTTTTCGAAAAAATGGGCCAAGAAGTTAAACCAGATTTTCGATTAAAAATGCTCAACTGTCCGAAACTGTGGATCTTTAGGCAGCCAATAAGCGTACAGATTCTGCGACCCACACGCTCACGCCCACATCGCTGATAAGTGATAATAAAGTGACAAAAAGTTAAAACTTATCATTAATCTATAGGTTAATTTTAAAACATTTCAAAAAACGCCTGGACTACCCCTATTTCGTGCATTTATGAAGTTAACACGGGAATGTAGTGCTATACATTTTTCTGCTATCTAGGAGATTACCAGGGTTCGAGACCGAAGTGTTGACATCCGGGCAGAATCATCCGCTTGGTTCAGATCAGAATGAATTCTGACTTGCTATTTACATTTGTAACGAATATCGTATTTTTACGCGGCGGCCTTAGCCGCCGCGTATATATGTACTATAATGCAAACGCTCATTTTGCATGTATCTCTGCTCTCAGTGTAAATTTGCACTGAACAAGCAAAGCCTAATGCAAAAGGAGCTTGGAAATATCAAACCTATATTTTCACTCTGTGAACCAAAACCTGCTGCGCAGCAGATAGTCATTTGCACGAAGTAATATCGTCATCAACTGACAGTTGCAGCTTTTCTTCATGTATTGAACTGCATGTTTTGTTTATTAAAAGTCGCAGTATACGCATAAGTATAGCCATGCTAGTGAGAATCAAAATCGCTGATTTCCAACCACATCAAAAATTGCAACTGTACACAGCAATATTTGCAATAACTTTGCTCTCCGACATAGGTTACTGCAATCCCGTTTCATTGATGACCATTCAAAATTCATACATATGTTTGCGTGAACCGGTCGCCTATAAATCTCTGACAGCTGCTCATTGGTATAAAATGTATCAACTGATGATGCATTTGGGCAACTTTTGGAAGCTCAGTTATGCCTTAAATGTCGGTCTCTACGTCGCTAGTAACTTTCGATGCTTAGATTGAATAAGAAGTAATTTATTGGTGATTGATATTGCCATTTAAAGGCTGCAAGTAACGCGCTTGCCATAAAATGACTGAGCCTACATAAGTGTTGTCTTTAGTATGGTCTCTTTGTGACATCGCAAAGATAAATCCATTTTCTTTATCTAATTACGCTTTTATGAACTGTGAACATGATAATTGAGACTATTGAATAATGTGAGATGAGCTTTAAATGGATGTTATTTAATGGTGATCAAAATTATACTTATAAAACTGAGGAATAATTGGGACTAAATGTGACCGCTGTGGCTAGTACTTTTAAATACTGCAATTAATTGAAATTATGACACATTAATCCTTGCGGGTCACTAAGTTATTTCATTGTAAAAAATAAGTAATTAATGATTAAGTGATAATTTTTATAAAATTTATCGCTAAAAGTCATCATTCCCTCTACCTAATTAAAAATATTTGAATATCATTCATGGAAAAATAAAAAAAATAAAAGCAACCTCATGATTTAAAACAAGTAATTGTTTTTGAATATCATATAATATTTTTACTGATGTTGCTAGGCGAGATAATACATGAACGGACTCATATGGGGGGCTGCCCTGTTTTTCAAATTTTAAATCGCTTAAACCTGGGGGGCGGCTTGAACGTAAAAAACTCAATAAATTGCATCTGCTTAAATATTCTTCTCTAATTTTTGGAAATTTGAGAGGGGGAGAAGTCCGAATCTCAAATCTGGGGGATCCATTGTCTGTGCATAGTCTGGTAAGTCTTGTTAATATGCAAGTCTAATTGGAGCCGTTTATGGCGGATGCTTTGTACATTGTCTGGGCCAGTCTACCACGTTTTGAGTGACAACAGTCAGTAATTTTGAGTGAACCCATTAATATTTTTCCTTTAAAGTGAGACCTATGTGAGATTTTACTGCAAGTTTACTATGTAATCACTCAGAGGAAAATATATCGAATGTTATGAATATTATTAATTAGTGCAACCAAGAGTAATAATAGCTCTCAGTCTATATAGAAGAAGAGTGAGACACTCTCCAGTGCTGTGTATAGCACAGGAGATGCGTGGTCGTTTTCAGGCTACATGTTGACATTCTATGCAACATGTGACTGGCCAATCAGAAGCGAGCTTCTATTCTCTGTTGGCGCGCTGTGCACGTGCTCCAATCATAAAACGGGATAGGGATAAAGGCTAATAACTCATTATTTATTCATAGTCTGCTTGTAAAAACATTAAAAAAGGTTTGCAAATACCTTTGGGGATATTTTGGCAAACTTCAGCGAAATTGATTGAGAAACTTTGAAGAAATTCAGAAAAGTTTATATCTCAAAATTTTCTCAATCAATTTCGCTGAAAGTTTGCCAAAATATCCCTAAGGTATTTGCAAACCTTTTTCAATGTTTTTGAAGCAGACTATGAATAAATAATGAGTTATTAGCTTTTAACTCTATCTTAATGCTTATCAACGCATCAGCGATTATATACTAAAGTGTGTTCGCAGGGAATCTCGCGCTGATTGGCCAGTCACATGTTGCATAGAATGTCAACATGTAGCCTGAAAACGACCAGCGCATCTGCCTGTGCTAGAACACAGGCAGGTGGAGAGTCTCACTCTTCTTCTATATAGAGTGAGACGTATTATGTACTCTTGTGCAAAAATTAGTGAACAAAATTTTTGCAACTACTGTCATTGTTTTAGACATAGTCTGATAATATAAATGAGCTTGGGTTTTGTGTGTACTTTAGCGTACGTACGTCGTTTTTACGTACTAGGTAGTAATTACAATGACATGAGACAAACAATGGAAGAGTGAGAACAGAAATTGGAAAGAACTGAGCATAACGAAATACACTGATAAAAATAAGAGACGCACACAGAACCCAGTGCATGTGAAACTACTAAAGAAGCTGTCGCTGGCGCAGCAGGAAAAATCGGGTAGGTCGAAAATTACACTAAATGTGCGGGTGTGTGTATGTACTGTGTGTGGTCATTTTATGTAGCGATCAGCGGTCAGCGTTTAATGTCGGTGACACCAAGTTTGTGCCGTATCTCACAGACTGAACAATACATCGTTTGTGTGTAATTGCACTCTTGATACTCAGAGCAGTGTATAATTTTTGCTTATTGAAGGGGATAGACAAGTTCACTAGCTCAGCTTCAAAGTTATTGCTTAAATATATGAACCATTTGCGAGTTTAAAAAGATTGAGCGAAGCAGAAATTTATGGCTTCATATACAGTAAATAGCTCTACTTATATATTTATTGTTCCTTCTAGAGAAGGAACTATTGTTTTGAAATCAACGCTGCATAGTGTAAAAGTAGCAGCCACATGTTGTCCAGCGTATATGATTAACACGTAAAGTCAGTATGGGAACCAGCTGCTCTTTTTTTGAAAACCGGTGTTTTTTTACTATTTTGAATGAAATAATGGTCAACGACATTTTTGCCAAAGCATTGAATTGTCATTTTACTAAAATTTTGTGATTTAAAAAACTTTCGTATACACATGCTAATCACGTGATCGTCTAGTCTGGTGTCTGGCTTCTACTTTCCTTCTACATAGTCATAGCTGAACATCGTTAAATATCGAACTGGTGTGGTCGAGTGGTCAAAAGCGCTAGTCCAGAATTTGTTGATGTGTACTTCGAGGGATCGACCCTCATATGATGAATTTTTGCAAAATATTTACGCCGCTTTTGTCAGCAAAAACTGTTTTGATATGAGATTTTTTTGTCAAGGAAAGCGATAGCGTCGTCGAGTTGGCAAGTAGTTGCAATTATGGCATGTGTTTTCGACATGAGCATTGAAACTGAATATAGATCAACTGTACACAGGTATTAGTGCGAAACTGAATTCTCCTAGGTAAAATAAGCAGAATTTTTACTCAGCGAAGGAACCTTGCCCCCTTTTGGGGCCTGCTTGTTAAATACTCGCTAATAGTTTATTGTGAATTTGGTGTGGCATCCTCCAAATTTTCCTGTACGCAGATTTTGAAGAAACAGGCTGACAAATTAAAATCAATATGCAAATTATCTTGTGACTACACATCCAGTGACAGTACATACAGTTAAATATTTGCAGAAAATACGGACATGTATTAACATTAGTACCCTAAATTAATAAAATTATTTGTGTGTGGCGTGGTTAGCACACTTTTTATAGCTAGGAATGCAGACTTAACTTTAAACTTAAAACGCTAAGTCATTAATTAGGTAAGTCTAATCAAGTTTAGAAATAGCGTATCGTTATAATAAGGTTTGTGGTTTGGCCGTTTGGGTGTACGTACACCGTGGTGGTATGAGAGTTTAATTTCAGTTAATTTTCAGCCATTAATTTGTAGTCTTATGTTATCGTGTTAAAGAACTTCATTTATTTAAATGGCTTATTATGAACGTTTTTTGCAATAATGTGGTTTACAATTGAAAAAAACTGTCACAAAGATTCTAAAAGCAAGATTCAGCTAGTAAAGCATTTAGCATGTTGCAACTTAACATGTTCAAAATAGTAACCTTTAAAAAATTAGGTGCCGCGTTTTATATTCGAAGAATATCATCGACATGTAAAAGCATGTCAAAACGAAATCTATCTAAATTTAGTTGAGTTTACCCGCAAAACGTGCTTGTTGTTATTATTATTTATTATCAGTTTAACAGAGCAAGCGTAGTCATGCTTGAACGTAACCTACTAAGCTACAAGCTACTTCCAGTCTCTGCGTTAAAAAATGGCCACCTACTTAACTCCTTTCCAGCTACTAAAACTTAACATTGAGTACCACTAATAACAAACAAAAAATACTCATAAAATAATCAGCAAAGATTTAAACTACCTATTGACTCAAAAGTCACGGGTGTAGTTCCAGATTTCCAAAATAGCAGTTTAGTTTTTTAACCGTGTTTCATACAGATCATTAAACTTTGGTAATTAATAAACTTGTGTCTACTTACCAATTGCTCTGAAAACCAGCAATGAAAAACTTGTTTCTCACATCCCGTAGGGCCATTATACCATATCCGACAAAATATCCGACACACATATCCGCAAAAAATGGTGCCCGATAATGAGGGGGGGATGGCGGGGGACCCCCCCAAAATCGAGGACCCGGGGGGAAGGGTCCCCAAAATTTGGGCAAAATTTTGAAAAAATGGCACTTTTTTGCGAATTTTTTAGAAAATTTTGCAAAATTTAGGGTAGTTTTGGTCGATCTGGGTGGGAGGGTCCCCAAAATTTGGCCGGAGAGGCCCCCCCAAAATTTTGACCCCGTTACATGTATGCCCGATATCGGACTTTGGCCAAGAAAACTGTGAAAACGGAACTAACACATTAATCCATAAGCTATTTCAAAACTCAACTGATCCCAATATATACATTCAGAATCTAAACATTTAACGGACGAAAAGTACTTGCATCACTATCTCAAAATTATCACACGTTCTGCTAAAAATTCAACTGAGCTCGCTTCATTAGACTAGGGGCGAGACGTAAGGGTCGATTCATACTTTCAGCCGTACACCCGTTGGAAAATTACAAATAAATAACACTGCAAGTGCATTTATATACTATTCATGGTCTGGGGTAATTTCAAAGTTTCTCATAAGTCTTTACATAAAGTCTTACAAAATTAGAATTTATGAGAGAGCATGGGGTGATCCATAACTTATGCAAAGCTTCTGAAACGTCTATAACGATGTGTAAAACTTTATGGGATCCATAAGACTTATGTAAAGCTTCTGAAACGACCCTCTGATTATTTCTCAATTTTGCTGGTGGAACGGTCATACGGCTGTGAGTATAAGTCGAGCCTTACAGGGCAGATTTATTCAAGTTGACTGGTTGCGGCTGGTAGATGGCGTAGGGGAGTTGCCGATGGATGCCGGACTGGCTGAGCGCAACCAGGCTTGCCCGCCCCTGTCTGTACTCCCGCTGAGCCTCCAGGGCCCGTAGCGTGATCTGGCTGATCTCCTTGTTCACTTCCATCCTCTCAATCTCGCTCACCTAAAACAAACACAAATGTCGTTCGCAAAATAATGACATAATCAAACCACAATTTGACCTTAAGGTGGCGTTCCTGAAATGTGGGTCTTGGCCATTATTTTTAAAACGCGCACAAAGAAATATACATAGTAAGAACAAAAGTTGTTCAGGCTTGAATTTCCTTCAATTTGATGTCCATAAACTCCACATCATATTAAAAAATTTATGAACATTCTTGAGCATTTTGCAGCAACATTTCGGGTGAGCTGATTATTTGTATACGCTCTAGAAGTGACCTCAACTTATCGTCATGCGAAAAATTGGCATATTTGGCCATGCAGTTTTTCTGAAATCGCTTAGGGACAAAACGATAGGGACAAGGACAAGTATGAACCGGGCCTTACGGGAATCCATCGGCAGTTTTGTATTTCTTGCGGGCAGGGTGTGGGCTGGAGAGAGGCCTGGGGGTCGGTGGGTTTGGTGAGACAGACGAAGTAGAAATCGGAACAGCCCTCCCATTTGAAGCCGTGGACATGTCGCAGAAATAGAATGCCCTCGGCCTCCACCGAAATCCCGGTTTCCTCCAGCACCTCGCGACACACGCCTTCATAAATGTGCTCGCCTGAAACAAAAGCAACTTGTGGCGTGATTATTTCGTAATTTTGTCGGCTGAACGGACATACGGCTGTAAGTATGAATCGACTCTTAATGGTGTGTAAGATCAACTTGTGGCGTGATTATTTCGTAATTTTGCGGCTGAGCGGACATACGGCTGTAAGTATGAATCGACCCTAAATCAATCCTTACTCTGCTACTCTACTTTAGTAAACCCATTAGCTGCAGCGCTACCACAGTGATTGTGATTGGCGTAGTTTTAGTGAAAGCAAAAGTGCAGTTAAGAAGATATAGATGCCTGAAACTAAATTAACTTTTTTGTAATAATTGAAGTGAGACACTGAACACTTTTAGTTGAAGTTAAAAGCATCACATAGATATTGAACACAGCCTTAGAGCTGGCCTAGTTACTTAGCGAGTTATGCGCTATATGAATTCGAGCTAGGGCGTTTCCCAGTACAGCTTTATAAATATACCATCTGTCTTACTGCGACCAAGAGTACACTGCGAATGCAAGCATAATGAGGTAAAACATCCCTCGAAAATTGTATAAAATATATAATATCAGCTAGCTCGAAACTTCAAGTCTCACATGTTCTACACGCACTCTAGAACAACACTATTGCATTTTAGACGTATTAGCATTAGATTGGGCTACATTACTACATTTTAGCATTTAACATAAACTCTCTCATTCTGTATCACTATTATTCATATTACTACAAGTTTAGTGCGTCTAGTTTAGACTGGTTTGACAACTAAAAGACCAGCGCATCTGAATATGTAAAAATTTGTTGACTTAAAAAATGGTTCAATTTGAAATGTAAAAAATGGTTTAAATTGAAATGTAAAGAGATTTGATCCAACATGGGCTGATTTTGAATAATCACAAAGGTTGGATTTTAAAAGGCCCATAGCAGACAATAGGAATGACGGACAACCATGAAATTGACATCAATCGCTTAGATTTAAGGAGCGCTTTAAAATGAGGGGTCACATGACCACCTGGTACTTCAGATTACCCCGAAATAAATATCTCAGGGTACGCTCACGTGACCCCTCTTTCGAAAGCCCTGCACGCCAGCAATCCAATGATACTATTCTTGTGTCCGTCCGAGTTCCTAAAGGCCAATTATGGCGCCTTTAAGGATGTGAGAAAAAGAACACTTTTCGTAATGTAGTAATTACGATTTAATTATGATAACAGTGTTCTATGGGGTGAATTCCTTTAAAGTCCCATAACGTTTGTTATGCGGGTCGTAGCGACTTGGGAGTTTCATTATTCGATTGGTGAGATAAAGCTCTTTCGATTGATGGGTCACATGACCCCCTTACTAAAAGTTGACGTTAGTCTTGACCTTGGCGCCCGGACAAAAACCGCTGTAATCAGCCCCAGACACTTTTTATCAAAAAATTATACCTTGTGCCACGCTTACCACAGGTTGTACTACATTTTTGAGAAGTATTGAGAAGTATGATGAAGAATCTGTCATTATCATTATTTTTAGTATAGTTCATATTATGTAATAAATCAATAACAATGAACCCCAACTCTCAAGAACACCATACTGCATAATATATGGCCGTTGTCAGTAATTTATGAAATATTCCGTACCCGGATCCAAAAGTCCTCCCGGCAGTTTCCAACCCAAAAACGGCCCACTGCGCTCCGACACCAACAATGCCTTGTCATCCACCACGCACAAACTGCCAACACCTGAACCACAAACGACCCATTTAAATTCCAAGTATCATATTTATATCATATTTAAATTATTTTGCGGTATCAAAGCAACAGTAACAGTGCCAACCCGAGCTGAGGGCGTGAGCAAGAGTACATCCTATTATGTACTCTTGGTGTGAGTGACTGACCTATGGAAGTGAAAGGGTAGTTTGGTAGTGTGGATGGCCGGTCCTTGGGCAGCCAGCGTGTCATAACCACATCGCTCTCACGGGCGTGGTGAAACACAAACTCCGCCTGAAATATTATCACTATTATCAAGAGTACATAATAAGATATGTACTCTTGCTATTGTACAACAATACAACAAATATTTTTATTCAACACATTGATGCCTTAAGGGCTTACTTAAGTTAGCGGATGTGTTTCAAAATAACACTGGCACGTGCGAAAAAATATAATATTACATAATGTAAGCATAGCCGCGGGACTAAAACTTAAGTCTGAGCAAAAATGAAAATTATTGACCTGTGAGAAAAAACTGATGCCAGGATTTTAACAGATACGTGTTGTACTCTTGATGGCTGAAATTTGTTCTTTTCGTAATGAAATAACATGTTTTGTTTTGTCTCAGTATGTCCAGACTTTGGTGAAGTCAAGAGTACATAATAATGTCTCACTCTATATAGAAGTCTCCAAGCGAGACATTATTATGTACTCTTGGTAAAGTGAATGTTTGAGTGAGAGATACCTTGGCGCAGACTGGAATGAGTTGTGATTTGTGCAGTGGAATCCGAATCCAGACCCCTTTCACTCCTTCTGAGCTCCATTGGCTCAAGTGCTCTAAATTAAAGGTAGACTGATAATTCATGTGAACATATTATATGTAATTTTGCGGGGCCTCTCTGATCAAAGTTTGAGCACTCACCTATCAACCATAATTTTGTAAAAACATGCTAATTTCATCCACTTTTGCAACAATTTTACTCACCTCCCCACCCACGTACCATGAATTCGAATTTTAGGGACCTTCACGCTCCATCCAAATACCCTAGATTTGGGGGAGGGTGTCCCCCATCCGCGCTCATATATGTATGCGCGTGGAGAGCCCACAACGTTCTTACAGAGATGCCAATGTTGTAAATGAGAAATAGGGCCTACGAGACTTGGGAGCTGTGGTGTAGTGGTTAGCATTCTTTTCGTCGACGCAAGCGGCCCGGGTTCGATTCCCGGCGCCTCCATTTCTTTCGTTCTTTCTAAATTGGGGCCTCATTTTCGTTCTTTCTAAATTGGGGCCTCATCTGTCTTCCAACACCAATGGGGCTGGGAGTATGCCCGGGATTTTGGGGCAGTCGCTGAGAGCGCCTAGCTCGTACGGTCCTGATGTAACTGCAAAGTGTATTAGATGCAATGGAAATAATTTGTTGACTAATAATCATGAACATGTATATGAACTCCTGAAAACTTACAAAATCTGCTGCAAAATCAGTGATTTGTACAAATCACGCAGAAATCATTCGAAATACGTGATTTCACACAGAACGTGATTCCATGATTCGTGCTGTGATTGTAACAGCATCTGATTGGCCCAATCTGTCATGTGACTATTCGTGGCATAACAATGCAAACGAAGAAGTTATACAATTAACACAAGCTTTCGGTGTCAGTATTGCCTGAATTTGAGCCCCCCTCGAAAAAATAATAAATTGTCTCCTTAAGTGATCAATGATTATGAATAAAAATTTCAGCGAATAGGGAACCATACGTGTGAGGGCTTGTTCAAATTGTGGAACGCTGAGATCCAAAGAGCTCGTGTCTACGCTTACGCCACCGAAACTATAAAATTGTAAACACTGTTACATAATAAAATATATACTATCCATAAAAGCAAGAGTACATCGTGGGAAGAGTGTCATACACTTCCCATTATGTACTCTTGTTAAAAGCTATTTGAAATGTGAAAAACTTTTCTTCTATAATAAAAAATGTCGTTGAAAAAGTTATTTACAAAAGTCGATTGCCCTAAGCCGCACTATAAGTGCTGGCTCAGGCTCAATTCTAGCATTTCAAAGCAACAAAAAAGAACATTCGATACTGAGTGAGTAGAGTATATATGCTCTTTTTTGCAAACGTCCAGTAAAACATTTATAGTCAAACAACAGTGCTACTACATACGCTGGTTATTGTCCTCAAAGACACAAAAACATAGAATAGACAAGGACAAACTTTCGTGTAAAGTATTGGCAGAGACTTTTCGGCTACATAGTTTTTTTACATCGGGTATAAGCACTAAGCAGTATCTAAATTGGTTTTTATCGCTACGTCCTTCTGGTTTGGTTGGTTGATTTGGTTTAGACAAGTCTACAGTTTAGACTGGTCTACAGTTTAGACTGTTCTACAGTCTACACAGAGCCCATTCACAGCACGTACATACTGGTCCAGGCGAGTGGGCAAGAGGTGATGCTGGTCGCAAGACATCGTGCGGTCGTCACAAGGCCACGCAGCACAGCACGCATCCAGTGCTCAGACTGAAACGCAGCACAACATTGATACCAAGAGTACATACTGATACCACGGGTCAGAGATGCACTGGGAGCGATCGGCAAGGGGGGTCTCTGGTTTGTTTTTTCCGGAAACAGCAGGACAAATTTTGCAGTTTTTCAATTTTTAGCTCATTTTTGGGGCACTTTTTGGCCGCATCCACCGGGTTGGATCGGATTCGCCCCTCTACCCATCCCATATGCATGGGTCACTCCGTGTTCTAAAAATACCATTCCAAAACCTCCGGATTAAACGAACTTAAGTTTTAGCGCGCTGCTTTTTAATCGGACTAAACGGACTTAACTATGCACACGTCTAGTGATCTAGTCTAGTCTAGTCTAGTCAAGGTGGGACACCCCCACGCCCATGTGTTAATGTGTGCCTTCAGCCCTTGTCGCAGTTTCACAAAAGCTGTCTGTCAATGCGGTAATACCGACTTTGCAGCGAGGATGCAAGGAAAGCTTCTTCGTGGACCACTATCTTAAAAACATTCATGCTAATTTCGTGTATTCTTTAGTCTCTATTTTTCGCTAATGGTATTTGTAATTCCAACACTGACTATACCATGCCCAGGGGTAGACGCGGGTCGAAAATTGAACTGTCCGCCCTTGAGTCCATACCAGTTTCACTTCACCACCATGGCAGGTATGTATTGACGTCCACACACAAGCCAATTATGACACCTGCTGCTGCCAATAGAGTCCACTGAACTCGCCGACTGCTGACATTGCGTCGAGTCGCACCTTGCTGCGGATCTTATTTTAACAGCCCTTAGCTACCTTTTTGTTATTGTATCTTATTATATATATATATATATATATATATTCTTTCGTTTTAGTATTTTGGTTTACAATGAACCAGTTTGCAATGAATTTCGACAAGATTTGTTAGTATATATTTATTAGCTAAACTGACTTGTATTGTCGAATGCAACATTATATTTCTCTTCGGGCCCAATCTAAATTGCACATATGGCAATTTGGACTAACTGGCCAGCGAATAATATATAAACTCACAAACAAGTACAGAAATTCCACGGAGTCCACTACTACTACGGGCCCGTTCACTAATTCAGATTAACTGGATTAGATTAACTAAATTAACTGGAATAACTCAACACAGAAGCATAAGACCCTTCTCAAATTAAACAGTTGCTCCTCTGTGTCACGTGCATAAACGTGCAAATTCTTGGAAAGATACCTACTACAATTCTATGTCGAGTTATTGTAGTTAATTCAGTTAATCTAATCCAGTTAATCCTAATTTGTGAACAGCCCTTAAGATATGTCGTTCCCTTATAAATAAATGGCCGTCCTAACGCCCTGCATAGTTTCGCTTATACATTTGGTCGTGGGATGTTAATAACTGACGTCTGGAATGTATGACCACAAGAGAGACAACACAAGTTATCAGACAATGCAGTTGTGAGAAACGTTTATTGACCACGTGTGCACAGATCAGTGACAGCTGCTACAACGGCACAGCACAGTACAGTGGTACAGTGATAGACCATATATATGATCCTCACACAATACAACACTTGACTAATCAAAATGCTGTGCAATTCGTTTACCGCACGAGTTAAAACGGATTAGAGTTTACGCCTATTCACATGAAAGCGCATTAAATGACGCATTGCATGGCGTACGCCATGGACCATGAGCGGCGCATTCTATAACTAGAATTTTCACACTGCCTGCATCATTTTTTCACATAATGCAGCAAGCAGGCCGTGTGTGTGTGTATATGCGCCCGCTCATGCTCCATAGCGTGCGCTGTGGCGTACGCCATGGAGCAAAATGCGCCCTCGTGTGAATAACCCTTTAGACTCGATGCATAGTTCAGTAAGGCAGACGGTCAAAACGCTTATCCATTTTTTCAAATCCTCTTTGTCTTTAGTGCAACCGGGGCATTGTAACATACACATTATTCAGTTGTACTCGTTGCATGGTAGACGGACAAACGTCGATTCAACTTTTCAACTCATTAATTAAAAAACCCTGATATATTTTACGACTTGCAAATATTTTTTGTGTGGCGCCATTACAGTAATGTTTGTGTGCGGATACAGACTACGCAAGACGCAGACGCAATATATTAAAATATTAAAACATTATCAACAATATACAATTACCATTTGACATGAAATGTTGCCGTAGGCAAGGAACACACGATTATAAATAAACTATATGAATTCTTACCACACATGGGCAAGTAGGAAAATCTAGGGGGGAAACTCTGCTGTCTATTTTTACCTCGTGAGACACATTCTAGACAGTGAACCTCCCCCCCCCCCCGAAAAACAAGCCCCACGCCAATGTATGCTTTTCACCGCTAAAACTAAACTACAAAATAACATTCACTAAGTTAGTCACTAAAAATATTCAATTAAAAAAGTAAAACTAAAAATTTAAAAATGAACTTGACGCTGATAAAAGTAAAATGCAATACTGCTAATTTCTGGAATATTCATGGGTTGCAAGAGTAAGACAAATTTCTCAAACTCAAAGTATATATATATACAGGTAATAGCTATCCGAAAACAGAACAGAAGCGTGATGTTTGGGAAAAGATTAAAAGGGTGTCCCATTTAAGTGGGCAAGTACCACATGCCGGGGGGTGAGCCACCAGGAGGGGGGTGCGGAGCAACTTTCCCATTGATCTTTCCATCGTGATCCACTGTTTTACCTTTTTAGCCCACCGATTTCTGACGTCGTGAGCTACTTGAGGGTGCTATTGTCGTCTGGGGGGAGGGAGGTGCAGGCCACCCAAACAACCCATGTATGATCCCATTCCTGCGCTAATCCATTCCTGACCGGTTCAAGTTGATCGTGATTAAACTTATTTTGACATTCTTAATAATCAATTATGAACAAAGAAACTACAAATTCTTAAAGTGCATCAAACGGAAATAGACTAAAATTCATCGTGCTACAAATTCAGTATATCGTCTTACATCTGACAAGTATATACATATTAACCTAATCCGCTTAGTGCAATTTAGGAACGCGTCCTTTGTCCGCTAATGTTTTTCACAGAATAAACTATGACCATAGTCACTCAAAGGTTAAGCGGCCTTCAGGCGTCTGTTTGGTACTTAAGGTCAATAGGTCATAGGTCAAAGGCCAGGTCAAGAGATTGAGCACAACCAATCACAATATTGCAGCTCATTTCATCACAATGACAGAATTCAAGCATAATTTACAACCGAACTCCCATTCCCACTGGTTGGATTGCTCAAAGGTGGTTTTACAAAACCATGGTTTTACGTACATTGACACATGATTATTAGCATATAAACTTCGTTATGAAATATCCTCTGATTCGTTACAAATTTCGTGGAGTTTCTTACCATGGTGTTAGCTGAGCTGAAATTTTAAACCTGCCGCACAGTAAGTCTCTGTTCTGCTGAAATCCTACGGTTTGAAAACCACGGTTCAAAAAAATCTACGAAATTCGTAACGAATCATGCAATATTGCATATATAATTAAGTTGTGCGCTAATCATAAACGTACGTAAAACGACGGTTTTATAAAACCACCTTTGTGAAATCCACCCACTAAGTTTGGCTCAATGCTTGTCCTAAGTCAAGGACAAATGCAAAGACATAAGGTTAACTGCTGGGAAAAATTAATCGGTGTCGGCTGCTCTTTCTTGCATACGCATGAGATGGTCTCCAAAATTGATCATGCAAAAAACTATATATTTGGCCAAAGCAGTTCTCTTCGAATTGCTCATGGACAAAACCACAGGGACAAGGTATGAACCTGGCTTATTTCATCCCACGTTAGCTTAATCAAATATATACATTCAAACAGAGGCGCTACAGAGAATCAGCTTAACCGGACATCAATGACTCGGCCTAGACCACCAAAATACAGTTCTCGATTTACAATAACAGACTGACTAGCACAGTGCAAATACAAGACACAGACGCAACAATGACGCAGTTGCTGCAAACGAGACTGGCTGCGTACGGCTGAGTTACGCACAAACGCTCCAAAACTTCATTCATAAATCTTTGGCTCATGCATACTATTTTACGACTTAAGTAATATACTACAGCCTGGCTGGCACACTTAACATCAGCCGTACAGAACCGTCCAACTTTTGCAGCAGTTTCACTTTAGACAACACATATTATATACGTAGCTAGGACATAAAATACGACAAAAACTGTGTTTCTGTGTCGGGGACATGTTACCCATTGCAGACTGCATTTTTCATACTATATACTTTTTATTTTTATTTATTTATTTATAATTATGTTTGTACATCTACCTTCTCAGACTACACCCTTACCTTTCGTTTACTAGCTAAACAAACCTATTCTATTTAACGTAACTCGCTAACACTCCCATTTTCATCTCATCAGTAAAAATTTCATTTCATTACCACCCAGGCACACGAAAAAGAAAAAACCTCCAACAGAGGATTCAGTTCAATTCCAGGAAAAAAACAGCAAATTATGGAACGGTCCCATCCCATAGTATATATACCGCACATGCCTGCTTGCTTATGTACACTCGAACAAACACAGTAAAAACTTAAAACCAGACCAAATATTACTAAACCCTTCGACAAAACAGGTCGTGTAGTTTTCGCAAATATATACTCTTGATAAATTTCTGTTTTTTTCCTAACATAGTCACTTTTTTATTTTGTCTCCGGGTGTGATTCGGTCAGATTTTAGTGGTAAAAAAGAATGAAAAAGCATTCAACAGCTAGACTTCTATAAAATAGAAATAGAATAAAAATATACAAAAAACACAGATCAAATCTGATCACATATACCATTTCATCATTACAATATTGGACAAGTTCAAGTATATAGCCGAAAGGCTTTAACGGGTAGCCGATCGTAATGTAGCCTATATAACAGGCAAAAGACCGCTATAGAGATTCAAGTTTCTGTTAAAAAACGAACGCCGATACCCACATTTTAAACTTTCAAAAAATCAACCTCTTCACCCTGAACGCCTAAAATGAGGTGGAATTATTATAGGAGGGTCCTGGACAAAAATAAAATTAAGAATCGAGAGTTGAAAAAAATATGAAAATAGCTTAAAAACAATCGGCGTCCAAAAAACATCTTGACAAGATCATGCTATTTGGGTTATTCACAAATTCAGACTAACGGGATTAAACTAACTGAATTAGCTATAATAACTAGACAAAATATCAACAGCACTTTTCCAAAAATCTCTAAGTGACGTTACCGCTACCAGTGTTGAGTTATTTTTTAATTCAGTTGATCTAATCTACTTAATCCGATTTTGTGAGCAGAAAATAAAAATAAAAAACACTACAACGAGCGCACAAGGTCGCTTATTGCTTCGACAACATCGGCAACCCAAAAAACGCCATAAAAAGTGTCTGCGTCGGTATAGCAATAATTCACAGAATCAATAGACAGAAAAATCGTGGACAATCATCAGAATAAACAGAGGTTGAGCCATTGCTGTGTCGGTGAGTCGGCGAGGGCAAGCAGCACCGATGGGGGCAACCTATGGGGCAACCCATGGGGTTATTTGGGGCTGTGGAGGTTGTCGGGGGCGTGAGCGAAATGTTGAAGAGAGGGCAACCTTGAGGCTATCTGGGGGCAACCCATGGGGCTATCTGGGGGCAACTCATGGGGCTATCTGGGGATGACCCATGGGGCAATCAGGGGTTGTGGCTGGTGAGAAGGGAGATTACGTCGGACGAGTGAGCGAGACGCTGAAGAGAGAGAGGGCAACCTTGCGGCGACTTTGGAGCAACCCATGGGGCAATCTGGGGGCAACCCATGGGGCTATCTGGGATTGTGGCTGGTGAGAAGAGAGAGGACGTCAGAGGAGTGAGCGAGACGCTGTAGAAAGGGCAGCATGTCTAGGAGCTCTGTATCGTTAGAGTCCTGGAACCAGCTCTGCACTGGAATGGCGTTGGCCGGATGAAAGGCGTACGAAGCGGGCGAGTTGTCCAGAATCACCACCCGGCGCAGATCTCGCCCCAACAGGTTCAGATCCTTCACGTAGTTGCCCCGGTGGAAGACGCAGGCTTCCCGGTAAAGCCGGCTGCGGAACACGCCCCACTGGTCCAGAAGGTCGGCGACCGGTGCTGCGTATTTGGCCAGCGAGGCGGTAAACAGTACGCACTCGAACATCTGGCCAATGGCTCGCAGAAACTGATCCAGGTGCGGTCGTTTCAACACGTAGACCTGGTGCAGTACGCCTTCAATCTCCACGGGGACCACAAAGTCGGCCCCCCGCACCGGTTTGAAGGAGGAGTGAACCAGGGTCTCGTCCAGGTCAATCACCAGGCACGTCTTGTCGCAGTCTTCAGGGCGAGGAGGGGGCAGTAGTAGGGTGTGACGGGGACTGCCCCCCGGGGCCCCCACGGCCGTCGAGGGCTTAGGGGACCCCCCGTTCCGTTCTGCTCGCACGGAGAACGGTGCCAGCTGTAGCGGACCCGCCGCCGGGCCACCCCCGCTAGGATTGGGCACATATACAGAGGGGCCACTGTCAATACTGTCAAAGGAGGATGAGCCCCCTTTCTTGGCCCCCTTCCCTTTGTGGGGGGACCTGTTGTGCTGACTGCCCCCTTTCCCAGCCGAGGGGGACTCGCGCACAGCCCAACAACAAATCAGTCGGCGGAATATGCGATCGAGTTTATTAGGCGGGGGGTGCGAGGCGTAGTAGAGTGGCGGGGTGCCGTTGAAATGATGGGAGGGGGGCTGGCTTGTCCGGCGCCCCCCTGAATGCGAGGGGGACACCTGGTGGATTCCCAGTCTCTCCAAAGCCAGTAGTTCATCCTGCGCGGCCCCCTCTGGTTCCTTGGGGGTCTTTTTGCCCCACGCTGGCGTCGGCTTGCCCCCCGCACCCCATTTGTTCTCCGGCTGCCCCCCGGCCCCCCACCTGGGTTGCCGAAGTCTGGCCATGTGCCCCCCTAATGCAATAATCCAAACTCAGTAATTATTGTAATCCTAATAACAATTCAGCAGCAGCAGCAGCGGTAGCAGCAATAACGGCGTGTGCGTTGTAATGCAACAGAACTGGTTCGACTCTGCGAAACGCCAACGGGGCATGCATTCGCCAAGGCAATCCAGTTTTCCCCTAAAACACACACACACATTGTATATGTATATATTGTTGTTGGTATGATTGTTGTGATGTACAGGAATGGATGACTAAGTAGAAAGGGCTGTCAGCTGACAAAGCGGCCGCCAAGTGTTGCTGTTTCTGCCCCCCATAATATATACATATACATATCACGGCACTTCGGCAAACAAAGAGAACACTGACGTGCATATTATAGCCATTAGACCTCATTTTGTGGAGTGCACACCTCACAGCTGCTTAGGAGACAATAATACGGGGATGAACTAACCCGGTGAAGTAGTGCTAGCGGCGCCGAGGTCAGCCGCATATATCATATATCGCGCATCGTCGCATATAACACCTGCAATCAATATTTTTATTATATTTTTCTTGTTATTTTATATTTTTATTTCATTTAAATTAACTCACAAAATCATAACCGTGCTGACGCCACTGCTCACAGCAAATCTACATCCCTAAACCCTAATACTATGTACAGTACGGAACAATTGTGTAACAGCAATCAAACTTTAGGTACATTTACATACCATACATGGGCGTAGGGGTGTTTTTCATGTTTTGAAGGTAACTCACGACGGCAAAATCGGTACCTCATTAAGAAAAAATGGTGGCTCACGAAGAGAAAATGGGCGGGAAAAGTTGCTGTTGCCCAGGTATGTGCTGTACCCCCTGGCTAGAATCATCCCTTGATCCCTTCCCGATTTGTGAACCCTCTCCGACAAAAAGACCCCAAATTTTGACCTTGTTACAGCCGCAAAAGTAGCCTGCACTAGTAACAACAATCGAGCAAAAATCACTAAAAGGGCAACTTCTAAAGTAAAAACAACCCATGGCTGAAAAATTAGCCCTTGGTGGGACCGTCAATATCTCTTTTTCAATCTGCAGTGAGCCTGGTTCCGCACGGAATTACTATACAACAGCACTAACATATTTCATTCTTAACTTCAAACAAAATCGCGTATAAACAGCTAAAAAACCGCTGATCCAATAAACTACTGGCAAAAAATAGCCTAAAAAAAGACAACTATATATTGTTTAAAAAAAATTAAACCCATGACAAAATAAATGGTTCGCAACGGGCCTTAATAATCTAATAGCGCTGACACAAGCTAATTGGAGCAGTGGGGTTGGCAGCAGCTGATGGGGGAAAATGAGAGATGCAAAAAGTCGCGACACATGACGCTAAGCGACAAACCAGGAACCAGAGACAACACGCCAGCCTGGCAACCAGCCACAAATAGACGTGGCCTGCCTTCTTAACAACATCGGAGAGCAATAACGGCAATTTTAAGGGTGCAATCGAAATAGGTATATAACGTGTGGCTTTTCCGGAGTGGGGTATAATATGAGTGCCGATTTGGGAGCTGCTTTTTAGTTGGTACAATATGAGCGTCGATTTATAAAGTTCTACCCTGTCGTTTTGTCTTGAGCTTGAGCTTTACTTAAGCCAACAAATCCAAAAAAGGAAATCCTAACTGGTATATTCTAATTATAAGCCAGGGAAAACTGTACAGCCTAATGAGACACTTTTTTCCACGAACAACAGTGGAGGCAAGCTGGAACGTATTAAAAAACAAAAGCTAAAACAATTCAGCCCATTCTTCAATCACTGACCATCGACCGAAAAGTCTTTTGTCCGAAACTCCAGTGAAATATTTACGAAAGTTCTGGTAAAGCGGAGACATCTTACCCAACCCCAATCTCCCACTAGGTAGTGTTCATGATGCGAAGAACGATCGTTACTGTTTACATACCGGTGCGAATTCGAAATACGTAAACTCATTGGGTGGATTTAAAGCCGTGACCTACACTGCGGCTGTCAGCAAAAGTCCATATTAGGGAAGAGTATTAACCTATGTAGCTTATCGACCGGAAATATGCTCTAGCCGTTTTCTAGATACTCGTTTCAGCGTACTGCCAGCTCACCACCGATTTCTGGCTTCGGGCCTATCAGTGTGCTTCAAGTGGTGGTGGTGGTGACGCCCCTGAAATGAGGACACATCCCTGACTTGAGTCGTTAGGCTCTGCTTTCACATGCCTAGAAAGAGGGTTCTAGACATTAGTGTCTTTTACATGTATAAGGTCTCTTCCGCGTTTACGTCTACGTGATAAAATGTATATAAGTTCTGTATAGGTACTGTATAAAGTTTTCGTGTGTGCAAAAAAAGAAACTGCTCCACTGCAAAGATTCTTAGCTAAACTTCACTTCCCTTCTATTAATTTGCTGGCCTAACTTCATTAATCATTTCCAACTGAAATTTTCATTAACCACAGAGGACCTTCAATGAGCCGATGGCCGCCACTAACAGTTTAAAGAATTACTTATATTAGACTAGTATAAGTAATATTATTGATAAAATAATTGACACATTCTGAGAGCTTATGCTTAGCTCAAACTTGATTCGGTTACAACCCAAAATGATATCTGGCACGTCCCTAAGAACTAAACAAACGGTGAGTACTCAGACTACGACAAAAGAAGACACTGTCGTGATTTTCGAGTAAGTTTTGAATGCTTTATTATATAAAAGAATGCTACACAAACACAAAACGTTTGGGATTCCCCTGAGTTCAGTTGCTTGCGCCAAGGCCAAAAGGCTTGCGAGGAGAGCCCCAGTCACAAGATAGCCCAAGCTCACACCCATGCAACAATCAGCCAAGCCTAATCAGAAACATAAAAAATGGGCTAACAATAGGAACGTAACCTGTCCTAGTATAATGGGTCATCGGATCTTGTGACTGGGGTAGGCGACACGGGACCGCCAGTAAAACCAGGGCTCCTGCTCCTCCCGCGTGAACCTCGGATTACTTGGTGGCCCCCCACAGCCAGGCGAACATACACATATACACATATGTTAAAGAAGCAACGCCTGCTGGCAAGCCACGGATAATCCTCTTGGCCTTCTCAGGCTGAGGACAGCTTGAGTCGTTTCCGAGCGACACCTCAGCTGTGAGGGCGGTAAAAAAAAGTCGTTAGGCTATTCGGCAGTAGCATCGTTCCAGCCGATTAGCTAGAATACGGAAGAGTCATACTCTTCCTTATAATGTACTCTTGGTAACAGCAAGCGAGACACACTGATCGATTGAAACTTCTGCAGGTCATTTGGGTAAACGGATATCCGGCCACGGTAGATCGGATGTTTTAGCCTACTTTCGTCTGTTTCGAAGCCGGTGTAACGTCTAAACACGAGTGTCAGTATAAATATTCCTCTGAGTATGCTTCCTCAAATTGACTTGATTTAACCAATCCTAGAAAAAGACCTACTCTTATCCTACTGATCCAAGCCATTGTATTAATCTTTTACAATACAAAAACTACCAAAACACAAACAGTAAAAAAGTTGTCAACACCGTTTCAAATAAGTAAGACAGGATGGAAAAGTTTACTTGCACAAATTTGCTAGCAGAATGACATTGATTGCACTACAACAAGAACGCGCCTGCAGTCACTGCAGTGCAAATCATGGTGAGCCACCGGTCTGCACTGCAGGTGGCCGTACACACACAACACAATGCTCTTGACACACTACTTACTCCTACTCAATCAATGTAATGCTCTTGATACACTACCTACTCCTGAATCAATGTACACTGCCCGCCAGTCCACAAATACTCCACTCATACTGTTTTCAGTATTCACCAGAAGGCTCGATTCATACTTACAGCCCTGTGTCCGTTCATCCGGCAAAGACACGAAATAATCACGCCACTAGCCTAAATGTCCATCAGATCTGCGTATTGTGTGATTATATCGAAATTTTGAAATGAGCCAACGTAAGGTTCAAGTATCACGGACACGGCTGTAAGTGTGAATCAGTCTTGAACCTACACCGCCGGCAAAACGGATTTTTACCAAAAAGTCAAATAGTGCCTCAGCAATCGCAAATGCATCGTTTCGCGATTCCAACATAGATCCGTTTGGGGATTTTATGTTTGAAATTTTTTTCAATAAATGAATGAACATACTACAAATATTTTGAATTTTGCTGAAACCTAGCAAAACTTGTCAAGTGTCCAAGTTAAACTGAGAAGCAATGTTGACTGCTTTCGCGACACTTTAAATTATTTATCTCGGAACTGAAACCCATTACAGACTTTGTGGACTAGCGAGATATGAAATAAACTCTTTGGGCAAATTCTTAAAATGGATCAAACGGAATAGATAAAAATTTGTTGGCTCAGAATCACAACATTTCGTGCTGTAGTCTGAAGTGTAATAATGATTTTTTTAATCATTTTTAAACGCAAAAATTATAAATTAATTTATAAAACGCAAAAAAACTACTTTCGTTTAGTTATACGTATACCATTCACATTTCACAGGCAACTTAACGGCTATACAAATTTTAAACCAATCCGTTTTAATCCAGTCTAGGAATTAGCTCTTGGTAAAGCCAACCATGTTAACTTTTAAGTTATCACAAGGTTATATGATGAGTGATCGGCTTTTAATCCAATATTAAATCTGTTAAATCCACTTTAAAAATTAGCCATCAGTAGATAAAAAATGTGCCAGAATTGCTGAAGTCGACATTACCTCCAACAAAAAACTATTTCTGCTTAACCCAATGAACAAAGAACTGCAAAAAAGGACTGCTAGCTAAAGTCTAGGGTATACTCAACAGTCAACAGGTACATATATGTTGCCATGCACTCAGCTATACAAACCATAACAAACATACAGTAACACACAGTACCCCCCTTAACTAGGTGTGGCGACTGACTCTCTCACATAAACATTAATTCACAATTACTTAAAATATTAATTCGAAATTTTTGAATTAACAAAATGTGCAACACTTTGGTCTTTGGGATAGACGCTCAGAAATGCACTAGTGAATGTGATTTTTTTGCAAAACTCACTACACAATTTAATGAATACAACCTGTTAAATTTACTACTACTACTAAACACTTATTGTCCAAAATTAAATTTAAATTAAATTTTATTGATATATATTAATTTGCTACACTATAAGGAAATATATTTACATTCAAGACAAATGTACAGTTCTTGTGGACTACGAATTCCCTAGTCCTAAGCCGCCACGACTATCGGGGTCAGAGGTCATTTAAAGATCGTTCAGTTCTGACCCAGACACACATTTATGACTATCACGGATTAAATTATCAACATTATAAATAGATTCATCCAAATTACATTTTTCATATCCCCTAAAACACACTTCCGCCGTAAGGACCGCCTTTAGAGTTAGATTTCACTAAACTACAAACCAATTGCGAAAATCCTCAAACAAACATTAAAAATATCTGCATCTCGTCTGACATAAAAAATAGTGAGTGAGATTGTCTAAGACTCAGATACTTTTTAGTCTCAGTTTTTGAAACGCTGGGGGGGCTCGGCCCAGGTAAGTGGATTAAGACTTTGAACCGATTCCTACAATGGATTAAACAGATTAGATTAGACTAAGAAGGTATCTCAAAATCGAAGCAGATTTACACAATTTTGTGCACTACTGGGAAGTATTGAAAATAATATCGATGTATATACGGCTTCATAGTCGATGTCTGAGTTATTGGCAAAACAAATTTCAATCTAATCCGTCTAATCCATTAAAGTGAAGATAATCCCTTTGACAATATTATTATCACATGCAAAATGCACTCAATCACACCAGACAAATAATAATAATAATATTAATGAGCACAAAACAAGCCAGAAGACTATCTGTCTACTAAATAGAAATACAACACGACACACCCACACAGCTATGATAGATACAGGACACAAAGAATAGAATAAGATTTAAATGTAACAACGAAAACAAGCAAAGTACAACCACAACAAAAAAGGCTATGACATCCGAACAAATTCATAAAAGAACACAGCACGACAGAGACAACAGAACAGGCTATATAGAGACAAGAGTACATAATAGGGAAGAGTATGACACTCTTCCCTATCCTAGCTAATCGGCCCGGACGATGCTCCGGCCGAAATAGCGCTTTTACGCCTTGATTTCAGGGGGGGGGACCCCACTCGAATAATGGCATGTCTTGATTTCAGGGTGGGACCCCCCCCCCCCCCTCAAAACCGGGAAGTGTCTTGATTTCAGGGGGGGTAACATGGTGAGCTGGTGGTGTGCTGAAACGAGGGGGGGTGCCCCCCCTGAAATCAAGACACCACCAGATCACGCTCACCATGCTGGCAACGTGCTGAAACCGGGGGGGGGTACCCCCCTGAAATCAAGACACCACCGATTTCGAGCTGGCAGTCTGCTGAAACGAGGGGCGGTACCCCCCCCCCCCCCCCCTGAAATCAAGGCGTAAAAGCGCTATTTCGGTCGGAGCATCGTCCGGGCCGATTAGCTAGGATAGGGAAGAGTGTCATACTCTTCCCTATTATGTACTCTTGATAGAAATAACTAGAAAAAAGGGGGTGACTCACACATGTATGAGAGATGCGGTTGGGGGGGGTCACCCCCCATATCAAGTAGCCGGGGGGGAGGGTCCCCAAAATTTGGACAAAAGTTACAAAAAATAGCCCTTTTTTGCGAATTTTTTTACAAAATTTTGCAAAATTTCGGGTATTTTTTGTCGATCAAAAGGGGAGGGTCCACCAAAAATTGACCGGAGAGGCCCCCCAAAATTCTGACCCGGTTACATGTATGGGGTGGCTAATCGAGCCTCAACACATAAACCCATTATTCAGAATATACGGTAATTAGGGGGAAGGTTGTCTAAAATTCGCCCAGAGGAGGCGCCCTAAATCTTGCACCCCCTTCACAGACTTAGTCACTAAAGACTCACGAGAAATGACTGAGCCGAGCCCTGAGACAAAACAAGTGGCGTGAATTTTTTGACTATAAACTGTATTCATAACTCATGATACTTGCAATTCGATATTTTTGTAATGAAATCAGCAATCGCGTATTTCTTAAGCCCGGTTCATACTTGTCCTTAAGGGCACAGAGACAGGGACAAGGGTAAACTTTGGTCAGCTGCTGTGAAGAAGTGACACAAGCGTTTCGGCTACTTTTTTGCATACGATCTGCAAGTGACCCTAACTTTATTCATGCGAAAAGCTGGCTTATGTGGCCAAACCATTTTCTTGAATTCGCTTAAGGACAAAACGATAGGGACAAGGACAGAGACAAGTATGAACCGGGCATTATTGTCTCAGGGGCCAGCACTTTTGGTCAGACTTTAGTTGCAAATTCACCCCACTTTCCCAGTTGCCCACATACCAGAGCAGCTAAGCAAAATTTGGAGCTGAATCTAGTCGCCTACCGATGTGCATCGAGTGCGGATTTTTACGATTCTGTGGTCGAAAACCAAAGCAGACAATGAAGGATTAGTTAGTGGAAGGGGAAGATGCAGAAACCCTTCCAACCATAAGGGCGGTTCCCCGAACCCTAACGTACAGACTTGCTTATTCCTAACAATAAGCCGCTAAATAAGTGGTGTCAGTAAAATTTAGTACCGTAACTCTAGGCTTGGCGGCTTTATTTTCATTTTGTTTGAGAGCGTATGTTCCAAATCGAGTGTACCAAACTCTGTCGCCAAACTAAAATTTTACAATGTACGTTTGCGTACACAAAATCGGAAATTTTCCATTTCAATACATTACTGTACAAAAAATCACAGAGGGAGTTTTCTATAATTTACTAGACCATTATTCACGGGATAAAACAAAAGAAGCTTTAAGTCAGGCCAGACGAGTTAATAATATTCAAGGCAGCTAACCAAATTTCCCTCGTTTAGTCCATTAGTGCCAAAACAAAAAGACAGAAAAAACATCAAACATAAAGAAACAGCACAAAATACAATAACAATAATATTAATAACAATATAATGCTGTTGTTCAGACTAATTCATCATATAATCGACAAAATACTATATAATAAACAGAGCAAGAAACACAAGCATAATGTATTATTATAATCTTATATACCCAGAAAACAATACAAAATACAACGCACAGTCAACATGCGGCCACCCCCACAAGCCAAACAGTAACAGTTTGGATTTAACACTGTCGTGTGTTAAACATCGGAAAACGGCAAACTTAGGACCTATTCCAAAATTTAAATTTAAACTTATTACCTGAAAGTAATCGTACTCTGATAAATTTTGCCGACTTCAGTCATTGTTAATATTCATTCATGTTATTCATTATTCATTCAATAAATTTGAATCTAATCGGTTAAGTCCCATTAACATTAACCAAAACGTCTTGTAACTGACGGTCTGGCCGTAGTGAAGCCCCACGCCACTGTGCTAGCATTATATTTGTCCCACAACTCCAAGGGCCAACTCCTACACTGGATTAAACGGATTAGAATAAAATTTGTGTGCTCTAGAACTCATTACAATTTACAACTTTGAAATAAATATACAAGCCGGCATATTTCTAGTGGGGGGGGGCCGCCCCCCCCCCCCCATTTGGTCCGGAGCCCCCCATTTTGGTCGAGCCCCCCCCCCCCCCCCATTTCAGATGGGGTGCACCCCCCATAGCCGAAAATTTTTTCCGGAAGGACGTTTTTTGGGACTTTTTAGCTGTAGCGAAGTCGTGTTCGTCGGGTTTTTGGGTCCTTTTCTGCTAAATTTGTATTAGCATAGCTAGAATACGTATGAAAGCGTAACATTTAACGCATATAACAATTTTTTTGTGTAAAAATAGTGTTTTATCGCGAAATTGGTGCGCCCCCCCATTTTGGCCGACGCCCCCCCATCCATGGGAAGGGGCTGCCCCCCCTATAAAATTTTGCCTAAAAATATGCCAGTTGAGCACTAGTGAAAGTTGGTAAAATACTTGACAATGATCAAAGCCTTGGGCATTTTAAACTTCAGTTTAATACAATGTCATCAGGCACATTGGCAAAACAAATGTTACTCTATTCCGTTAAAGAATTAATCGCAAGCTTTTGTACTCTATCTATATCTTGACGGTTAGCAACTCAGTTACTGGTTTCAAGCCCGTCACTTTTGGCTTCACAATGACATCCAAAATGTCCTAGAAAACAAAAAAATCCAACTGCTAATCACGCTAAGGGCCTTTTTCTAAAATGGACTTAACTGGACTCGACTTAACTGGACTTAAACCAGCGGACTTAAGTGGACTTAAACGCATTCCAAAAATACCGGATTTAAGTGGACTTAATTAAGTCCGCTGCAAGTTTAAGTCCAGTTAAGTCGGACTTAAGTGGACTTAAATTTGCAGCGGACTTAATTAAGTCCACTTAAGTCCAGTATT
>JASANF010016528.1:0-38929 GCA_030248245.1 Trissonchulus sp. WLG1_4 | reverse complement strand
TTGTTCCGTCAGAAAATTTTAGTTTAGTTTTAGTTATAGTTTTGGTATAAACTATAGTTTTAGTTAAGTTTTAGTTACGGTTTTGGTATAACCCTTAATTTTAGTTAGGTTTTAGTTATAGTTTTGGTAGAAGGCTTAATTTTAGTTTAGTTTTAGTTATAGTTATGAGCAAGGAAAAAAATTAGTTTTAGTTATAGTTATGGTATAGTTTTAGTTATGGTACAACTGAGTTTTAGTTATGGCATAGTTTAATGTTATGGTATATGTAGTTTCAGTGAATTTTAAGTTTTAGTTATGGTATAATCATATTGATTTTATCGTGATTAACTCTACATACAATACCCAGTGGATCACGTAAGATACTTCACAATGAACGACCAAATCTGGGGCTATAAAACTCAACTAGTTTATTCTATTGAATGGATCTTTAAGCTGCTTTTTGGAAATGTAGATTTTTGTATAAGGCGGTAACTTTTAGTACTCACTGTCACACAACAAAACCTATGCTTAATTAATCAATGAGCAATTTGATTGCAACTCTGACAGTCAGGTGTTTGTGCAGCATTGTCAGATACAGCAATGTACACGGCAATGAAGTTTAGTTCTGCCAATCAACTATGACAGGCGCACGGTTGCTGGGTTTAAACTCTAGGGTAAGGTACATTTTCACGAAGTCAAAACTTTGATCTCTTATAACGCAGAAACGTTGCGTCCTAAACCCCTAGTCACTATTTTGTTCTCCATTAATTTCTCTGTTGTATAGGTACTAGGTAGTGGTTCGTGATCTCTTTACGACCCACGTAGCTCAAGCAATGGCCAAAACTAGAAGGCGTCAGACTATGGCTGCCTAGGGAGAGATATACTCTAGGCATAAATCACTGTCTCACACTCCCTTATCCAAAACAGATTAAGCGGATTGGATTAGGAACGGATTTGATTAAGAGGGTAATTGCGTTTTTAGGTGTTTTTTTGGAAAACATAGCTCAGCGTTTACAAATTCGAATCACAAGCGGTCATTGCATTAAGTATAACAATATCTTGTCCACGTGCATGCCATGCATTGAATTTAATCTTTGATTTTCTTTCAACTACACGTGGCTAAAGAAAGGTCCATGCCAAATTATTAAGATTTTTTACTAAAAGTTTGCGCCACAGCTCTGAATCATACGTTTGCGCCACAGCTCTGAATCATACGTTACCTGTTGAGGCTGAAAGTTGGTATAAGGTTGTTGACATGTTTAAAATCCCTAGGCATCTTCCCCACGTTTTTAATAACTTGTCATTTTGCTGAGAAAATGGCTTTGAAAACAAAGGCAAAACCGAAAGTTTTACATATTTTCTTGTAATTAAAGTTTGATACCCCATACTCAACTGAGGGGGGTTCACCCTCTCAGTTCAGTACCCCATCTTCAGTTGAGGGGGTACCCCCCCTCATTTCAAGACATTGTCCTGTCATTGACATGTCTTGAAATAAGGGGCGGTACCCCCCATAAACTGAAGAGGGCATACTGAACTGAGTGGGGTGTACCCCACCTCATTTGAGTACGGGGTCTTCAGTTGAGGGGGGTTCCCCGTCAAAACCGTACATAAACGGGCTATTTTGCGCTCCGCATTAGACGTATGTATGCATATACGCCCGTCCGTATGCATAGTAGGAAGAGTGTCATACTCTTCCTATTATGTACTCTTGGTCCTACTTACTGTACATAAGTCGCTAATACATAATTACGTATTCTCCCATCGTTTACCAAAACTTGGAAGTTTTGGTAAGCGTTTACCAAAACTGTTAGTTTTGGTAGAGTGCATACCAGAACTAGGGAGTTTTGGTAAGCGTTGTACCAAAACTACTAGTTTTGGTAGAGCGCTTACCAAAACTAGGTAGTTTTGGTAAGCGTTATACCAAAACTAGAGTTTTGGTACAAGTTTGCTCAAAACTCCGCTGCCCTTAGTTTTGAGTAATAGTTATGGTACAAGCCTCCAAATTAGTTTAGTTTTAGTTATAGTTTTGGTAGGAGTTCAATTTTAGTTAAGTTTTAGTTATGGTTTTAGTACAACGTTGGATTTTAGTTTAGTTTTAGTTATAGTTTTGGTATAACTGCTGAAAATTAGTTTTTACAACTAGTTTTAGTTTTAGTTATGGTATACCAGAACAACACTATTACTGAGTACAGTGTGTAATATTGGTGGAGTGACCACTACTGCTATACCTGTATTAAAACTTAAAATTATGTTAAAAATTATTAATTCGTATGTTAAATAGCATTTTTAGTCAAAAATAGCAGAATTTCTGCTAAAATATTGCTCAATTAAATTTTTTTGAAAATTAACTCTATTTTACAGTGAGTTAAAATTGAGGTAGTTGAACTATTATTGACTGAAAATTGCTGATTAAGTGCAGATCAACATTTTAAAAATATGTTGTAATCAAGTTTTAAGCGTTATTTGTGATCAGTATTGTGTAGTCAGGCACTAAAGACAGTTGGTGCAACTTTTTGGGAAATGACCAATGGTCGGGGTCACCAGTGAAACAAGTGAACCGTTTTTGAAATTAAGCAGTAGTAGCAATTCTTGCAGCTTCAGATAGGCTAAATTACAAGATTCATATCTGCAACCTGTGAAAAATATCTCAATTTGCCCCCCTAGTGGTCAAGTGGTCAGTTTACCGGGTGTATTAAATTCAGCTACAGTACAATACAGTAAAATAAGGAGTCGGAACAAATAGCCCGTGTTATTTTCCACACTATGGCAGGAAAATTGGACCGTGAAAGTATTCAAGAATTGTTTTAGTAACAAAAAAGCACTTTTTCTTCGACAGTTAATAAGTGGACACTGAGTGGACATTGAGTAGACATCAATAGCTCATTCGAAAGTTTGTCTGCTGGACATAAACCTACAATATATTACAAATGATGCTTGTGAATTTGGTAGGCGTACAGTAACTTTTTCGTCAGAGTGACCAGTAGTGACCAGTGATGGTCACTATGAAATTCTACTCGTCCCAAGGGTCAAGAATATATATGCTTTGTTGGGGCTATCTCTTACCATTTTTATGCAACAAGCAAAACATTAAGTGACTCAACCTTTTTTGGTCAGACTTTAGTATGAACGAGATGCTTTTTCCAAATTTGATTGCTTCGTTTTATTGATACCTATAGTTTTATTTTTCCTTCGAAATGTACCTGCAGACTAGAAATTGATTTAATACACTCTTTAATCAAAAGACGCAGCTCACCATGACTTTTGAATTATAATGGTGTTTTGATGCATCATTTTTTCGTTTGAGAGACTTCTAGCTTATTTTTACACAATTTGTTGTACGATAAAAACACCATCAATATTTTGCATACACAGTTTGCTGAAAAAAATAACGTCAATTTTTTATATTACACAATTTGAAGTAAAATAATTGCTGCACAACAGGTTTTAGCTGACCCACTGGTCAGCTTACTTGAAAGTGTTGCTTAATACTTACTGAAGGTTTTGTCGCAGATTTTTGCTTGTTTTTGTAGATGAAAGTATGCAACTACCGCAAAAATGACAGGTTACTTCAGACGAAGGTTGACTAAGAGTGAAAAAGGTAGTTACAACTGATTGGTCATAACGACTCGCTAAAAAAGTGCAGTGGTACATGGTGGCTGACAAGTTGTACGCGTAAAAATAACAACCGACCGCCCTAAGTGGCGGAATACGCGTTCAATAGCCGAGCAAGAGCATAGCCTATTCATTCTCCTGTTGTTGGCACTTGTGCAGTGCACATGAGATGAAGTTAGACTTCTTCCAAAGTACGGAGTCTAAAATCCGCACTGAAGTCTTTTATTTGAAATGTGAACGCATGTTCTTTGTTTTGTACGAAGTCGAAAGTCAGAAACTCAGAAGTTAGTTATAACCGAAGTCTGACTGAAGTTGAGGATCCGTCCGAAATCCGGATTCAATTTTGCAAAATCTTTTTCGAAATCCGAAGTAGAGAATCCGAGCAAAAAGAAACTGCATGAAATCAGCAATGCAACTTTCAGTGCAGAAACTGTAAAAGTTGCCGTCTGATGTTTGAAGAACAACTAAATTAGGTCTGTGTATTCCAGTTTCTTGAGTCGCTTTAATGTCATAATAAATGTAGTCAATTGCTGTAGCTGCTATGTTAGGCTTTTCAATATAACAAATGTGATTTTTTTCCGTAGCTGGAAACCAACATTTGCATACTCCACATTTTGCTAAACCACATTTGTGCTTATCAGGATTGATCTTTCTTGTGACTATTACTTTGTTACATTTGTTACATTTTTTGTACAAGTTACATATTGCCAGTTTATTGTTAGCAAAACAGGAATGAGTTTGCCAATAACGATTACAATCAGGACAAAAAAGACCCTGTGCACTATCCCCAGTCTTGTTTTGACAATTGCTCTGTTTACAAAAGCGACAGGCTTCAATACATTTATGAACACATCCAAAATGTCCTTTTCCACAATTGTTGCAAAATTTTCTTTTTTTTAAAAAAAGCTGGCAGCCTTGTTATAACATCAAAATGTCCATCGTATAACAAAAGATTTTTTGTCCCTTTGCGGTCCACTGTAAATTCGTTCGCAGTTAAGTTCACCAGAAAAAATGCTGATTTGATAATTAGGCAGTACTGCTTGGAACTTTTTCACTTCATCTATACCACATTTGCCAAAAGGGACCGAAGCTATCGTATGCAACTTTACTGCCTAGTCAAGTTGAGGACTTTTGTCATTGCATGGATTAATTATGCGTTTGTTTCGGCAATCCAAGTTATACTTAGCTATGTGTTTTCCAACAACAATAGCTCGAGCACAACACATTTGGTCTGAATTTTTAATTATTATTAAACTCCTTTTTGTCGTTTGATACCAATTTCGAAAACGATTGAGTTTATTCGATCCTCCTTGAGGAAATTCTGTATGAATTAAGTTTAAGGTGACTGTATTATCTAAACGAAAGTCTTCATTACTATTCAGAACATTAATAATTCTATCCATGTCCATATCTACGTCTGCTTCTTCCATTTTCGTGAACGGTAATGCAATGGGATAGTTTAAGTTTGAACTTTGTAAGACAAGCCTCATGTAGTCTTTATTTTAAATTTCATTTCCAACACGTCGAAAAACATTGTCCATTACTTTGTGTAGTTTTTCATACAAATCGGTTCTGTCAATATGTTTTAAATTTTTAAATTTTATCCCAAAATCTTTAACAGTTGTTTTTAAGTTATTGCTTCTGTTCACATAGATTGTTTGAATACTATAGTATTCGTCAATTAAAAATAGCTTGTTTTCTTTTTCATCGTCCTTGGTTGCGTTTTTTGACTTTTCAATGAGTTTGGAATTACCATGTTTTTCGGCATGCTTAATCAGCCACGTTTCAGATTTAAAAACCTTGTTGCAAATCGGACAAGTGAATATTTCAGTTTTATCCGCATGATATTTGAGCAGATGAGCATTGAGACTGTCCTTTCTAGAAAACACTGATAGACACCAGTTACAATGAAACATTATCTAAAACAAATTAAATAGAACGTTTACGCTTTGGGATTGATTGGAACTTTTGTTCACTTTGCTGCGTTTCATTTGGTGCAAACAGCAATTCTCTAGAATACCATGATGGCCATAAAACGTTATTGTTTTGGTCTGCTAATTTACAACGATGAGGATTTGTGGGCAGTATTTTGCTAATTTTGAAAATTTCTTCCGAAAATGTAGGGTCAAATCTTTTTGAGACTTTTGATTTTATCAGTTGAATTCTAACACTATCTCCAATCTTAAATGAGTATTTGCTTTTGGTTTTAACTGAATTTAGTTGCTTCTGTAGATTTTATACTTCAACTTGATTTTAAGGAGATACTTGGGAGGGGCTTAAATTTACCAAAATTTTTATTTTTCTTTGATTTAAGCCTGTACACGGTAGATGTCGCGTGTAAGCATGCACGAGCACGAGATTTTACCCCCCCACCCCTAAGCGCTATTTGCGCTATTTGCGCTATTATAGTTTCACGCTAAAAAACGCCACCCCCCCACCCCCCCGCTATTTGCGCTATACCCGCTACGGAAGGTACCCCCCCTCCCCCCGCCTCCCCCCTCTTTTTAGTACGTATAAGATGTCTCAATTAAAATTAAGAAGTTTAAAATTCTTTTAAGCTTCTAGTTTGTGTTTTGATAGACGATATTAAAAAATAGCGCATATAGCAAAACGATAGCGCATCAAAGTGCTATAAGCGCTATTTTTTCATAGGCTTAAAAAATAGCGCTTATAGCACCTCAGGGTGCTATTTGCGCTATTTAGGCGCTATTTTGTGCTATCGGCTCTTTAATTAAAAATTTTGTACTTTTTAAGGGGGGGGGGGGGTGGGGAAGGGGTGGGGGGGTAGGGGGGGTGGGCACCCACCCCCCCCCCCCCCCCCCGGGGTTGGGTTTGTAGGGCTTTCCATCCCTCGCTCCTATTAGTCAAAGTTGTAGGCAATTACCCAACATGAATTTCCATTCTTCGTCCTATTGAGTACGCAAAATGAAACCCTAGAAGAGTAAAAAGATTCAGTAGGCGCCCACCCCCCCCCACCCCCCCGTGGTTGGGTTTGTAGGGTTTTCCGTCCCTCGCTCCTATTAGTCAAAGTTGTAGGCAATTACCCAACATGAATTTCCATTCTTCGTCCTATTGAGTACGCAAAATGAAACCCTAGAAGAGTAAAAAGATTCAGTAGGCGCCCACCCCCCCCACCCCCCCGTGGTTGGGTTTGTAGGGTTTTCCGTCCCTCGCTCCTATTAGTCAAAGTTGTAGGCAATTACCCAACATGACTTTCCATTCTTCGTCCTAGTGGTTACGCAAAATGACACCCTAGAAGAGTAAAAAGATTCAGTTGGTAGAGCGTTAAGCTAGCAATCTAGCGATGGGTGGTTCAAATCCCCCCTGGCCATATTTCTGTAAAAGTTTCATCCATATCCAAAAAATAGCACATATAGCACCTTCGATAGCGCTTATAGCGCAAATAGCGCATATAGCACTCCCAAAAAGCGCTATAGCGCAAATAGCGCATATAGCACCTTCGATAGCGCATATAGCGCAAATAGCGCATATAGCACCCCCAAAAAGCGCTATAGCGCAAATAGCGCATATAGCACCTTCGATAGCGCATATAGCGCAAATAGCGCATATAACACCCCCAAAAAGCGCTATAGCGCAAATAGCGCATATAGCACCTTCGATAGCGCATATAGCGCAAATAGCGTATATAGCACCCCCAAAAAGCGCTATAGCGCAAATAGGGCATATAGCACCTTCGATAGCGCATATAGCGCAAATAGCGCATATAGCACCCCAAAAAAGCGCTATAGCGCAAATAGCGCATATAGCAAATTCCATAGCGCTTATAACGCATATAGCGCATATAGCGCATAAAAAAAGCGCTATAGCACAAAAAGTGCTATTTCGATTTCGCTTACACGCGTTCGTTACCCTGTACACAGATTTTCTAAAACATAAATATAGCAAAAATTATTATTGCTCAAACAATAACGATACAATCTTTTTTTCAGTTCTCTGATTGATCGTTCGGCTATAGAACTTTTAATATTTTCATTTGTGGCAAAGTAAATGTTTATTCCTTTTGTTTTGAAAAAATTTTGGAAAGGCAATGAAGTAAACTCTGGTCCGCGGTCCGTGTATAAATTTGCACATTTTCGTTTTGATTCAGTGACAGTCATTCGTTTGAATTTATATTGAGGATGTCGAGTTCGTGAATAAAGTTCGTGAACTTCTTGAGTTTAAAAGTCTGATTTTTGTGCTAGTAAAGAAGGAAGTCTATTTAATCAGATGTATATGGGTTAGAAACTCATTGTACAATGGAGCCTTTTATTACTGAGAATTCTTCGGCGTATTTAACAGCGAATAAAACGATGCTTAAGCGTTGGTTATTTGCTGTGTCGTCATTCTCTTTTGCTGTGAATATAATACTAGCTATTATTATTTCGTTAACTTTTGAAACGTCTTGTTTCAACATCAACAATATACGCAGTTGCAATTGTTCAAATGAGAATTTCACAAAACATTTATTAGAGCCCGACATTGAGGAACCCGAAAATCTTTTCTCATGGTATAACATACATTACGACATTCATCCTGGTCCGTCTGGCAAGATGATTAGAACGGTAATGACGTTTCCGACTTTATCAAGATTAAGATGTGCAGAAAAACTGCTGTTATTGTTGGAAAGTGTGGATGATATAGTTAAAACAAAATTGAATCTAACAAGCCAGGAAATTTTTGGTGAATGTATGGTTAATGAATTTCAAAGAAAGTTTCAAACGACTCAAATGAACGGTACTTTTTTAGCTAAAAAAGTTATGCGTTTAGATACAGAGGATCTAGTGAACTCACCATTATACACTGTACATTTTGTTCTCCATAACAATTAGTGTAGAAAATATGCTATTTTATACTTGAACAAGTCTAGGTGAAGGCGTACTTATACTAAATTATTTTTGTATTTTGTCATTATTGTCATGTCATCTTGTGTATTGCGGCGAATTGATGGTTTTATAAAGCCTGCTGTAATTCCACTTTCAATTAACTCAACTGTGACTGCTAAAAAATCCAAACGAACACGCGCTAAAAAAATTTGGCCACACAAACGTGTGGTTAGAAGAAAAAGTTTGAAGAAGCAAAGTTTTTAAGAAAGGGCAAAAGCGATTTATCCGGAAAACACGGTCTTTTGCTAAAACTAGGCCTAAAACTAAATTTTCAAAAATAATGGCTTACCTAACTAAACTTCCACGTGCTAATTTGCGAGACATTTGTTCCGTTCAAGCATTTGCTTGGAGTTAAACACTGCCTGTACAAAAAGATTTTGTTGATTAATTAATAATTCTTAATTCTTAATTTTTCTTCGGCTACTAAAAAATATTTGCTAAGTACGAGCATCTTTGAAAAAGATGATGCACAATCCATGGATTCATGGGATACTACTGTACAACTACTGGGAGTAAATCATGGGCTTAGAAAACGTGAACGCTTCATTGAGAAATCAAAAAAGGTGGATCTAGCACTGCCACTATTTGGAGATATATTTAGCTCAACAAAAACATTACCTACAGAAACTCAAGTGACGTTTCGTTTTCATCGAACATCACCTAAATTTTGTTCAATTGGTGACCCTGAAAAAGATTTTATTATTAAAATTAATTCTGCTAAACTTTTTGGGAACTTTTTAGAACCTAGTCCATCATCACTTGCTTTACAGAACAGACTCTCTAGTTATGGAAACTTTAAAGTACCAATAATTCGACATCAAATTAAAACTATGATTGTACCAACTGGATCAATAATGTTTCATGAACCGTATATACGTGTTTATTTGTAAAATTTAATGCTGTTGTATCACCAAAAAATATTAGAAATCCGTTCAATTTTGGATCCTGGCAGTGCTCACGTTTTCAAGTGTACAAAAATGATATTCCTTTGTTTACAAATGAAGGTCTTCAAATGGATATAAATAATAACAATTACAACATGGCTTATCATTTTCTACTACGAGGTTTAAATTTTAGTAATCCAGATATTGGAATTTTAAGCACTGATTTCAAAGATGGGTATTTTGTAATGACCGCAGATTTGACACCAGACGGAAGTACATCTTGTGACTACTTATCACAACCACAAAATGGGAAAGTGTCGGTTAGATGTTGGTTTGATGAAGAAACATTTCAAAACATGTTCAGTGTTTTGTTCAGTGTTTTGTGTTTCAGTGTTGTGTTGGTTGTGAATTTTTTATTGACTTGTTTTTAAATGAACAGCGAAATCCTACATTTGAAGAAATATAAACGCGAAGCGGTCATATTTATTCAAATATGAACGCGGAGCGTTCATAGTCCAAAAAGGGGGGGGGCGGTCGCGCGCAGAACCCCCCTTCCTTTAAAGGAGGGCCTTCGGCCCTCTTTTGCAAGCCCAAGTCTAGACTGCTATGTATATAAATGTTTTTCTTATCTTATCTTATATACAATCTTATTTTTAAAAAATGGAACTGTTACAGTGTGACGATATACGTATGGAAACTCCATCCCGAATTGCTTTAATTGGCAGTTCAGGAAGTGGCAAGACATTTCTAGTGTATCAAATGTTAAAGCACCAAAAGAAATGCTTTACAAAAGATTTTGCTAAAGCACTTTTTCTTTACAAAGTGCAGCAGCCATTATATGAAACCATTAAAAAGAAATATCAAACGTTGAATTCGCTCAAGGTCTGCAAAATGACCTGATTAGTGATCAGAATAACTGGCCCCATGGAGGAGCTGTTGTTATTGATGATCTACAGTATGCTAGTGGAGGAAGTGAGCTAGTGTATAAATTATTGACAATGTACAGTCATCATTACAATTTAACGGTTTTTCTACTGTGGCAGTCAGCTTTTTTAACAAATAAGTTTTCTGCATGTCTTTCCAGACAGCTTAATCATTTATTTCTTTTAACTACCAAAATGGATCTAATGAGCATCAGTATGCTTGGTAAACAAATGATGCCTGGAAGAAACAAACAACTTATGGAAATGTATGAAAAAGCTATAAACAAAAAGTATGGACTTTTATGGGTGAATTTAGCGAAAAAATAGTCCAAAGCATCTACAGTTTACCACAGTTTACCACAGTTTGCCACATTACCCTTTGAGAAAAAGCAAATTGTATACATACCTTAACTGTTTCTAGTAAAAAGCTAGTTATAAATGAATTTGTAATATGTAATCATTTTATTTTTGTCATTATGTCAGATGCTGCTGTAAAACATTTACACTTACTTGAATTGATTTCAAACGCTCATTGTAAACGGATCAAAGAATTAATTGCTGACGCACCAGCACTTGTAGGAACGGAAATTTTTCACAATATTCTTTACGCTGAAAGTATACCATTAACGCAAGAAAACATTAAGAAATTAAAACCATACAAGCGTATTATAAAGGTACTTGCTGACACCAGTGTCGACGCAAATCGAAAACTTGGTTTACTGCGTCGGCGTCCACTTCTACTCAAACTTGGTGCAACAATTTCATTGCCATTTTTGCACGATGCCCACAAAAAACATAAACGTTTTCATCTATTACAAGACTCCTTCGTTTTAAGTGGATACATGTGTGATTTTGTGCAAAAAGCACTAGAAATCCTAGCAAGTAAAGACAATGATGATGACAGTAAAACACAGCAGTTAATAAACTTATGCGGAAACAATTCAATTGTTCCTCAAGATTTAACGTGGGTGCTTGAATTTATTCCCAAGGCTGAAAAACTAAAGGCTAAACTTTTACTTCATGCCCTCAAGGGGAAAATACGCGTTGCTGAAAATGGAAACCTGATCATTATTGAAAAGGATGGTGATGAGAGAGAACTATCAAACTTTGTGGATCTGATTAAATACATTGTGACACCGACCTATTTGAAACTACAACGCCCTGTGTATCTAGCAGAATTTAAGCAATTTCTACAAGATTTGCAAGTTCCTCCATTGGTTTTTGGACCAGGAAAACAAAATAATGCTACTGTAAAAAATGAGTTTATCAATCCTTGGATCCGTTTGTATTAAGAAATGACGAAATTGATGAAGAAAAAGTTTAATATAACTGACATTTCAAACCAATGTAGCAAAACAGTTTTAATTTGGTATCAATAATATCAAATCAATTAACTTGTACATTAATAACATTTCTTTATAAAATGTGTTCCTTTGTTGACTGATGTGGTTTCGTTGTGATTGAATCAAATCCTGAAATAATGCAATTATATAGAATAATTTTATATGCAAAAATAGTTGCTACTATAATCAAGTCGTATTTTACCATACAAGTAAGCACCCTTACTTCTGACAAAGTGAGTAAAGTTGCATCACTCGATGAAATGAGCAGTAGCGTGAACTCGATGGTAGCATATCAGCGTGATCAGCGCAACGATGATTCAATTGAACTGGACGTTTCTCAAATTTCGAACAACCCAAATCATGTGCATCGACAACAGAAATAGTAACCCCCGAACTGCTAATGCTTTGGATAACAGTTGCTGTTGACTAGTTGCTTTTGTTATCAAAATTGAAGGTGATTCTTTCTGGATCATAGTGGCTATATAGTTATATACATCGGAAATGCGAGGACCAGAGTCGGGGTCATAAATTGTGTTGGTTTTTTTATTACAAATTTGATAACCTTTTGTTGTTTTCGACTAAATAAATGGAACTCAGTTGTAGCACTCACCCGGGATACCCAAGATCTTATTTTCGCTTTTTACAGCACTTTCTGAAAGACGTCCTGTTTCATCTATCCAATCGCTCAATAGCTTGTCTGAAGCAGCTCTGTTGTAAACCATGTATACGTGAGGGCGCGGATCATTGCTTGGACCTTCAGCAATTGCAAAAGCGGTCTATAGCAGGATTTCTGCTTCATTTCTTGATAATTTCAAAACGGCACGATTTCCAACGGTATTACCAGGTTTTCGTTCGTATTGACCATCTGACAGTAGGGTTTAGGAATAATTCTGACAAATGATAACTTAGCTGTTACTTTTGCTGTTTCTGTTTTGAATACAGTTATACCTTTGGTAATCCGCCCTCGACCTAGTCGTAACCTCAGCTTAGCAGGGGACATTTCCAAACGTTTATAAACCATTCTGTCTAGAAAACAATAGATTTTGTTAAATTATATTTCAATAAAATACAGACACCAATTAGTACAGCGCTATTTTGACACTTGGTCTGAGTGTGAATAACTTACTCAATTTTAGAACTTGTGTACAAAGAATACAATTTTCGAGTTTTCATACTCATAGATATAGACGATACAGTCTTCCTGGACCCGCTCCCTCCTCCCTCAACAGTCACTTCCCTTATCTAATGACCAAATAGGTGCCACAGAATGACCTAAAATTTTCAGCTGTTGTCTGAAATACTTCAGAATTTTTGGACCAACTCACACTCCCCTCCCTCCGGCTTCGGTGCATCTCTGTCCAACAGTGTAATGTAAGTCCTTAAATTAAAAGCCTGTACTGAAACAAACATACCATTCTAATTTTTTTGTACTAGATAATATAATTTTCGTTACACAACTTGGCTTTATCATGACTTGCTTACAATCACTGTTTGAATTTGTAATAGTAATCAATTAATTTGCTAGTAACTTTTTTTCAATATCAACAAAACTCAGATTTTTTAATGTTAATTGCGGAATTTCCACGTTAGTACTACTAATTAAACGGTAAGCAATGTTTATTTCACATACGAATCTCAACGTATGTTTACAGGAAACAGTTTTTGATAATATTTGCATGATAAACCACATTTACAATAATTTACATGATGACAACAATAATACAATGCCTTGTTGGAATCAAGGAGTTGTAAATGGTGAATGGGTAATTCAGGAACATGACAGTGATGCTCGCAACAATATCTTTTGTACGAAGCAGCTTGATGCCTTATGATAGCTGCAGTGTGCGTTCCGTTACATGTTCCACAAAAAACGTGAGTTTTTTGGTGTGCTGCGATGTTGTGCTTGCTAGGAATTATTTGAATTTTTTAGGTTTTGCATGTAGACATCCTTCACAAACATAGCTACTATTTTCATTACACATTTGCATCATTTAGAATTGATTGTTAATATAAAAATCTGTTTCTGATGATTCATTCACAGCTTGTATTTTGTCGTGTAATATTGGAACTACCAAATGCTGTTGCATCAAAAACGATTTCAAGAACGTTCGGCAGTTATGCGCAAATTCAAGTTTCTGATATAAGCATAGTTCTTGCGCATAAGCTCCCAAACGTTCCGCATCCCCAAACGTCTCGCTAATAGCTAGCTAAAACCAGTAATAAATAAAAAGTGGATATTTTGTGTTATGAAAAACTATTAGTTAAACTTCAGTTTTTAAGTGGATATTGTATTCAATAACGAGAAAATCCGTAATATACAGTAATATAGGTTTTGAATTTTGTTTTGTTGCGTCAGGTAACAAAAGTAATTATAATTCGAATAATGATGTTAATAAAGTTAATACTTGAACTATTTTTGTTGTACATTTTTTCGTTGTCTCGTTTAAGAGCAGAGCTATTTTGTGATTTAAAATTCTTTATCAATTATATTATAAGAAGTAATATCTCCAGGATATTTGTGTTTGTTATAATAATTTCGCAACGAGGTAAATATTTGTCATAGCTATTTTGCTGAGCACAAAGAAGGCATATTTTTTCTGAAACAGTTTTCAGAACTATATGAGTAACTAAAGTACTGTTCACGCATGTCGGAGATTTTTTTCTAGTCCCCTCCTAAACTACCAACTAAATAGAAATTAATGATTAATTATACAAAAAACTGCATTTCAGGGCGCAGTTTCTAAGCATATCTGAAAATAAATTTTGTTATTGCACATAACTGAAAACATTTTCAGTTAAGTTGGTAGTTCGATTATCGAAGTTCCTCGTTTTTAGGCCGATTTTAAGCTAGGGGAGAATAAACATTTATTTTTTGAAATTGCATCAAATAATACCCAGGCATTTGTTTGATTTGATCCTAAATTTCTATTTTAAACCTAGCTACCGCGTTGGCTCAGTGTCGATTCATACTTACAGCTGTATGTCCGTTCAGCCTGCAAATTGACATCACTAGCAGCCTAGTGCTATCGAACGGCTGGGGCGTGTGACGTCACAGTTGCGTCAATTGGCCGACTGAACGGATATACGGCTGTAAGTATGAATCAAGCCTTACAGTTCAGTAGTAATGAAAACTGTAGTAAGTACTGAGTTCAGTAGGCCAACCTAGTAGCTAGGCTTAGCGTCGGATTTAGCGACTGTTTAAAAATAATAATGAACAGTTTAGTGTCAAAATTAATGAAATTGCACTAATTTTGTTTACTAATTGCACTAATCTATTGATTGCTTTGGGAAAATACTTTGAAAATTTTTCTATGTAACAAAACTGCAAAAATGTAACTACCAATTAAATTGATTTTAATCAATTTTTCATGATCAAAGCAGTGACCAGTTTGTAATTTGCTTTGAAAAATCAGAGCAGTTCAGTTAAAATTTATTACAAGTTAACTGTAACCAAGTAACTTTAACTGAAAATGAATCAGTTATCAGTTAACTGAAAAAATTGCTTAATGACTGCTCTGCTCTTAATGACCGTAACAATTTATCTAATCTTGCTGTTCCTATGTTCCAGCTATGGATAGGTAATACTCATCGGTATACTTTCATACAGAGAAATCACGTTATAAAGGGTGTTATATTCTCACAAGGATAAGATATGCCTCCGTTTGTGGTGGAACTACCACTCCTTGGTAACTGTGAAAACAGTCATACTTTGCTAATTAAAACTTGTTTTCGAGAATAAAAAACTTCACCCTTAAGAAGAGTACAGTACATTTTTGCAAACGTTTGGCATAAACTTTTAGATTCAAGGATCTTTTCTGACGAATGCAAATTTTAAATTAATGACATCAAGTAAATGCAAATTTTAAATTAATGACATCAAGTAAGTGCAAATTTTAAATTAATGACATCAAGTAAATGCAAATTTTAAAGTAATTACATGAAGGAACTAGTCGACTTGAACAATTAAGTTAGATCCGTGTTCGACTCGTGATTTTTTATTTTTTTGACGCTATAAAGTTTTAATTTAGTCAACCCCCCCAATGCTATAATGTTTTATGACAAAATTGCCACCCACAGATACTAAAATTTTACGGCGAACATTTCGCACTCTACAAAAACCTAAGAGCCACCCGCTAATTTTTTATTCAAGTTTTGTTTTGATTGAGCAAAAAGTTTTTTTTGGATTTGCGTTTTGAATTTTCGCAGAATAAGTCTTATTTTATATTAAAATTAAATGTTAAATAGCATTTGTACTAATATGACTGATGAATACATTAACCTATATTCGCATACGCGGATTTAATTGGACTCTGTCCTTGTGGTATGTTTCTTGTTAAAGTTTCCGATAAATTTAAGTTATAGTTTAAATCCGATATAGTTTAAATATAAGTTTTGCTAATTGTTATTTTTCACTTAATTTTAACAGCTTATAACTAACAGCCAATTGATGCTATTGAATATAATGACATTGAAATGGCTGAAGTATTTTTTTTAAAAAATCAAAAAACAGAAAAGCATTTTGGACTAATGAATTTAATTTAGAACTTTTTTTGCATCATCTGGAGACTAGACTGAATATATCAATTATAATAAAACAGTCTGCGGCAATACAAATACCTATATGATTTGTCCTTGAAATTATAAAGAAATAAAATAACCTTTGGCATTAAAATTAGGTATGAGATTTTTCCTTACAGTTGGCTGTATAATCGATATCTTGTTCGTGTTTCAGTTGCTGTTAGTTTGTTTTTACTCTTGATAAGTTTATATGTAATAAATTACCTCGTAACTGCTTTATTTTTTCAGCCTGAAGTTCAAAACAATAGCCCCAAAAGCCCGCGGGCAGGTACCACTATCTCGTGCTCGCCACAATATGTAAGTTTCACTAATTGTTGTTTGCTTGTTTTAAAAGCTCATAACTAACAAGCTATATAATTTATTATCAAAATTATTAAAAAATAAGATAAAACAACCTGTGGCCTTAAAATTAGGTATATGATTTGTACATACTTAGTTACTTAAAGTCGGCTGTGTAATTGTTACCCTGCTTGTGTATGAGTTTGTTTTTGGTTAATTTTTTTAAATAATAGGATTTTTAAATTGTACATGTGTTAGAATGATGCTGAAACAAATTCAAGCCCTCAAAGCCCTACGAATGAGGACACTATCTCACCATAACAAGTAGATTTTATGTGTTGCTTTTTTTGAGTCAAATTAAAAAAAACCCGAGAAGCAGTTTGTTTGTATTTTAAGAAAACGTGTCTACGTAAACAGTTGTTGTTATAATTTCATGTTCCGAATAACCATTCAAACAATAGAATTAATAGTACCATTAAGTTTTTACGACGAAATCCATATGTTTGCCAGGTTTTAAAAAAAGACCAATATAATTTGCTACGAGTTTTTTTCTGGTTAATTTTTACTCTTGATTTTTACATGATGGGGTTTTTAAATAATACATGTTTTTAGAATGAAGCTGAAAAAAATTCAAGCCCTAAAAGCCCTGCGAGTGAGGGCACTATCTCACCACAACAAGTAGGTTTTATATGTGTTGCTATTTTTGAGTCAATTTTAAAAAACCGATAATTAGCAGTCCGTTTGTATAAGAAAACGTGTCTACGCAAACAGTTGTTGTTATAATTTCATTTTTTCGAATAATTATTCAAACAATAGAATTAATAGTACCATTAAGATTTTACCACGAAGTTCATATGTTTGCCAGCTTTTAAAAATAAAGCCCAATATAATTTGATATGAGTTTGTTTCTGGTTAATTTTTACTCTTGATTTTTGTATATGATGGGCTTTTAAATCATACATGTTTTTAGAATGAAGCTGAAATATTCAAGCCCTAAAAGCTCTACGATTGAGAGCACTGTCTCACCACAACAAGTAGGTTTTGTGTGTTGTTAATTTTGAGTCAATTTTAAAAAACCTAAAAAGCAGTTAGTTTATATTTAGTTGTTATAATTTCATTTTTCCGAATAACCATTCAAACAATAGAATTAATAGTACCATTAAGTTGTCACCACGAAGTTCATATGTTTGCCAGGTTTTAAAAATAAAGACCAATATAGTTTGCTAAAAATTAAAAAATAATATTAAAAGCCAAAAAATATGATAAATTGTTTTTGTTCCGCCTTAAAACACACCAGTTCGACTGAGTTTTACACAAATTATAGTAAATTATTAATTAATTGATAATTATTTGACTGTACTAGTTATTAGTAAACTTATTTGTATAACCTACACGCTTTTAATATATGAGTTCTTTATTGCTCTAAAAGAGTTTACATAATAGTTAAGGGGACAGTGTCGCGAGATAAGTTTAGCCCCATGCGTTCCAAACATGAAAATTTTTTTCTTTCAAAAATGTCTTACGCTGAGAAACTGTTACGATGCTGAACCGTGGTGGAAATAATCGTCCTAAACTCCAACTTTTCCGGCCATTTTAACTTCGTGAGTCACCCATTCCTTTTGTGAGCCACTGATTTTGCCATCGTGAAAATCTTTAAAGTATTCTGTGCGAGGGGGGGGGGGTGAGGTTGCCTTCTGGGGGGTTACCCCCCATGTATGTCCACTAGTGTATAAGATTAGCTTACATGAGTATTTTGCAAGTTTGCATATTTCAGAGCAGTCTTTTCATTCTAACAAAAGAACATTACGCAAACGTCGTTGCTAAAGCGTATCAAGATGACATGCGCAACGTGCAACTTTTGGCCAAAAGTCAGCTGTGCCCCGTGCCGAAGTGTGCTTCCATTGGGAACACTAATCCGAGGTTATTACAACACATTAAGTACTGGCCAAATTTATTTACTTATGTTTTAAACTTCGGACAAATAGTCTCCTTCAAAATAGTTAACATGTACTGTTTTAGTTTACCGTTTTTGTTTTATGCTTGGATTGTTTAATTGTTATTTTCGCTAGCGTAAGCGTAATTTTGTTGTTTCACTAACATAGTATGTCCCTTTTAGGGACTTTATATTGGCAATTATTTCAATAAGCAAACAAACAAACAAACATACTTGATTAAAAAAGGCAAGTTTGGTAGAAAGATTATTAATGTTAAAAGAGATGCTAGTAGAGGGCTTAACGCTATTTACTATAATGATTAGGAAAATGTAACTAAGGAACAGTTTGAAGTTTTGTAAGGGTGCAGTGAATCTATCAAGACAGTTTCAAAACCATATGTTTCATCTCTTATACCATCTCCCCACCCTTCCTACAATAGGATGAACTTTGAACGTATTATTTAAGTAATATGTTGTAGGACTAGTATTAAACATAAATCTAAATACTTAGCTTAGATATCGACGTCACACCACATGGAAACAGTGTCCACGCTTCTGGTCAGTAGTCCGGGGCAAGGGGGCCGATCCGTTCGACGTGCTGAAGCAGAACGCCAATCGTCCCAGTTTTGCAGTTCCCAAGATTTGGTTTGACTGAATAGGCAGCGCAAGCCTCCGGACATAATAGATAAGATTATTATGTTAGATACAGTCCCGGGGGCACAAACAGAGGCTCCTCGTCTTCGCTAAAGTTTTTCGCAAATTTACAATAATTCTAAAAGTGTAGATGCTGTCAAGCTAAGTCACATATATGCATGAACTACGCCCTGCTAGTGAATTTAATTAAAAGCAGGCTGAGGTTCTGACCTGCGAAAATTTTCGAAAAAGGCACACTATTTATGACCAGGAATTATTAGCGTACTCGCAAAAAAATGACCACTATTTATGACCTGGGCCCAATTTTTAAAATCGTTCTCCGTTTTTAGAAACCCTGCGTTTAAGTTCTCCGTTCAAATGTTCACCGTTCAAGGATTTCCGTTTAAATGTGCATTAAACGGAAAACTTTTAAACTGAGCGATTTGTAACGGAGAACTTTATTTTCAAAAATGGGCCCCTGGACTGTATAGTCAGGACTGCTAGTAGGGTAGATAATAGCATATTAATAATAATATTATAATAATTAACATTAATTTCGTTTCTTATCCGCTCGTTCGCGAGACATCTGTACTGGTATACTCTTTGGCGTCGTGACTCTGATTTTACCCCCGATATCAGTCGCTATGAACTCTATCACTAGCGCTATCACAGGATTACCGCGGAGAACCCATGGTTTCCTGATGCGGGAATTCTGGCCATTCACGCCTAGTTGCCTCAGAAATCCCCCCGCACACCCTTGTGATGGATTCTGGTGCCACCTAACTCTTCCTGATATTTACTTATCGAATTCTCTAACCTATGGCGATAAACGTTACATTTGTAGTTTTATTGCAACATGCTGATATTAATTTGTGCTTGTATTGCTTTTTACCACAGTGCTTCTTATTTGGACCTCAGTAAACGTAGTAGTAGTATTAATGTTTAAATAGTAAGTAGTGCCTAATTATTTTTAATAAAACTGATATGTTTTGATTGTACCATAAACAAACAATTGATTACCTCTCAAGCTAAGTCGTAACTTTGATTAGTGAGCCAAGTTGAAACAAATTATATTAAAAACAAATGGGAGTGTTATTGAATTAAAAGTGAAAATTTAGCAAAATTTTATCCTTATATAGCCAGTAAAAAACAATTAATCATTATTTTTGGACTAAAGCAAGTAAATACTTGACAGATTGAAATTTTTTACTGAATATGATTTATTGCTAAATATCTTTTTAATGACAGCTACAACAGAGACAAACATAATTTACTTATATTAATACTATAGTACAAAAATAGCCTTGATTGAACTTTTTGCAGTAATCATATAAATAAAAATTACATTAAACACATATTTGACAGTTATTTATCAATATGATGGATAATTACAACTTATATAAAATAGACTAGACTTTATAAGTCTAGAACAATTCATCAAATTGATTATTCCATCAAGGTTATTTCAAAATAAACAAAATCAATTTTTTATTAAAACTTTATGCAAAGTATTTTATTCAAATGAATGATTACTTACCTAATTTTATATTCTCCCAGTAACACTTGTATAAGCAAACATTTCTTGCAAACAAGGCAAAAAGTCATAACCAAATATGAGATGTTTCGTAATATAAAAAGTTTACTTTCTTCATGGTTAATAGGATTTGTTGATATTTGACCTTTTATAATGTTAACTATACATCACAACTAATTGAATCTTACAGTCACTTTGTACAAAAATTCATTATTTTTGGCGGATGAGCTTAATCACTCTGACTCTTGGAAATACACAGACAGTCAATTGATATACAACATGCAAGTGACATTGTGTATGTAATCATACTATCAATACTATAGACCCAGTAGGTTTTACATAACTGTTAAATTAAATTAGCAAATTTTAAATTGATATTTCACAATTTTTAAAAAAGTTCTATAAACCCTACTGGGTCCATACCGGTAATATAATTACTATAGCAGGGGCTTAAAAGGCCCGGTTCACAATTTTACTTTTTGGGACAAATGTAAAAAAATCGGTTCATACAGAACGTTTTTTATTACTTTTTACTTTTGGCCTTAAATAAAAGTAGAAACGAATTTTTACTTTAGCAATCTAGCCAATAAGATTGCTCTAACAGAAGCTGCGCCTGTTGAGCTTCATTTTTATTGGTTGGATTGCTTTTTGACATACAAGTGCGACAAAGTTAGCCAATTGAACGCGACATACCTTGAGTAAAAAAAGTAAGCCTGTGTGATAATGAACACTTTTGCAAAAGTGAAAAGTAAGTCTGTGTGAAGCAACCGGGTCTAAACAACTGTGCATTTCGTCCAAAGTATCGATGGACATGCACAGAGTCCGAAGTGGAAGGTAGGTAGGAAGGAGCAGGCCCGGAGCCCGCTGGCTGCCCCGGCACAGACATCAGCAGGTGATAAAATGCATTGTGTGTGGATCTGAGTGTAGTATAAGTGTCTCCGCACTTGTAAAAATCAATATATGCAATGCAGTCATTGTTCATATGTTGCTGAAGCTCGAGACGGCCCTGGCCTTGCGTATTTCTAGGCCCGGCGGGCCGCGCACAGCCCGAGGCCCGGGGCCCGCTACGGCCCGGGGCCCGGAATTTCTAAAAAATGTCTCCGGGCCGGGCCCAGGGCCCGCTACAGGCCGGGCAGAACTCTAGCGAAAAGTAACTGAGACTTAATGAGCTGGCATGATCTACGTTAGTCTTTTCCGAAATGGTAAGTATAGCCATAGGGTACAAAACAAATACCCTCGTCTGTCAGAACTTCTTTTGCCCAGTACCTTTGTGGCACGTTAGCCTGCGGCTGCGGGCAGAGCTTCATAATGCATGTAAAACTCTTGGGAAAAAGTAAAGGGAAAAGACTCAGTATCTGGTATCACATAGTCCTTCTGGAAATGGGTATTGGGCACAGATACTATCACTTTTAAAAACGACCAGGCACTAAGAAACGATTAGGGCTTCAATGAAGATTAGTGATAAATAAGGGTTAAATATTCGTTACGCTTATGCATGCAAAAATTATGGACCGTTGAAAAAATTTTACCTAGTTTACCCAATTTTGAAAAACTAGGTGGTAGTAAAAACAAAACTAGATAAAAGTAAAACTAGGTAGCCGAAAATGAAACTAGGTAGTACTTAACTTGGTACTTTTACCTAGTTTTAAAAAACTAGGTACTTAAGTAAACTAGGCACTTTTACCCAGTATTGCCACCACTAGGCCACGTTTTTGACCGGCCGGCTTTATCTGGTCGTCTGGCGCCGGCTTTACGGCCGGCCTGCCGATCCGAAATTCCGGTCTGTTAAAAATACTAACAAGCAACCTAACCCTAAACAATACATTTCCAGGGCAATCAAACACCAGAAAATGTAACCGGCCGGCTAAAATCAGCCGGCCGGTCAAAATTGGCCGGCCGGCCGGTTAAAAACACCGGCCGGCCAGCCAGATTCAACCGAATGACAAAATTAGACCGGCATAACAATCCGGCAGGCTAGGTTATGCCAAAATGACACTCTGGATTTGGATCAATTGGTTTTGTCCAAAAATTTGGCCGTTCCGGCCGGCCAGCCGGCCGGTTCTCACGGGCCGGCCGGTCGGAGCCGGCCGGCGGCTTTCGCGGCCGGTTACAAACACTACCAGAAATTTTATGGGATTTATTTTTACACCTACTTATACTGTCCTTGTGGAGATCGATTTTGACTCCCCGCTATAGACTGTAGAGTGAAGAGCAAAGTGAGTGGAATTTCGGCTCGCAACTTTCGTTGCAAGTAGATAGCGGTCCCACAACCTATGGCTTATTTTACTCGTCTTAAAGGTGCGCTCTGAGTAACTTCCAATAAATCAAATTGCTATAAATTTTTGTTTCTCGCTGATATGAATTTTTTGCTTAAGTGCAATCAAGATTAACACCAGGCAAGCATTTTTGCAAAGTTTGATGAGTCTCAGAACATTTTAGCAAATTTTATGACTGCATAAAAATTGAAATTTTGAAAAATATGACTATTTTTTGAAATGACGTAGCTCAATGCTGCCTCAACTAAATTTAACAATCTATAGCTTAAATTAAAGACAGTTATCTTGCTAAGGTGCCATTTTCGTCGAATTTCAACTACTTGCGACAAATGTTTAGTTATTTTAATTTTTATCGAAAGTGACGTTTTAAAAAGCCTACCATATTGAGGCAAATCATGCTAATTACAATTCAAGAAGTTTGGCACCTCCATATACATCTATTCGGTTAGTGTGCAAAGTTTCATTTGGATCGGCTTTTGCAGCTGACAGTAATCTTGAAAATATGAGCCCTATAGCCCAATTTCAGTAACCTGAAGTTTGCCTACAGTATTTTCCAAAAAATAGAGCAAACTCTTCTGTACTAAAATCCGTTGAGAAAATTTTCAGAAGCCAAAAAAGTAGCTAACGAAAAATTAAAATAGTGTATTTTGTCAATGTTGGTCAACGTATTCTGGAAATTTTTTTAGAAGGGTTTGCCTACACAAACGACTTTTTGAAAAGTTTTAACTAGCAATTAGCTACATAGAACTGTTTCAAAAAGTGCCAAAAGCCATATATAATCTTTTGGTATATCGATTTGAATATTTTTTCCCATTGAAAAATAGGTCAAAATTCCAAGTTGTACAAAAATTGACGTTATATACATCAAATGAAAGCTAATTTAATTTGGAACAACTTTTCTTCTTGAGTTAATTAACGAAAACTTACGTGAAAAGTTTTATCGCCAAAAGTCGGTTATTCAGAGCGCCACCTTAAGGGGGCGCTCCGGGAATCGGGAGTTGCCTCAGAAGTCAGCAAAAAGTTGACTCAACTGAAATATTACTAAATACATAATTAGTATGGTATGAAATAACCCTTGTGTAAAAATTTTAAATCACGTCATAATGCCACGTGACTGCCAGAGCACTGCGCGTGAGTGAATTTTCGGCAAGCGATAACTAATAGCATGTTTGTCCAAAAATCATAATTCATGTATTAAAATGTAGCCCTTGCGCTCCTCTAGTTGAACATTATTTTTGTTTTTGCTTATTTAGTGCGAATTTGTTTAAATTGCAATTTTTGTATTTTCAAGGTCGGTCTCTCAGCACTAAAAGTAATGGTATCATAGTCTAGAACATTATTTTAAAAAAATAATAAATGTTCAATTGCGCACAATGATAGTCTATCTTCATGCCAAATTTTAGCCAAATCGGTTGAAGCAGCAAAAAAATATCGAATGCCAAAAATTACCGTGAGCACTGCTCAGTATAATTTTTTTGAGCCAGCAACTTTGCGTTAGCGTTGCCCGATTGCGCTTGCAACATTTTTATTACTTTTTTGTAATTTTTTTGCAACTTTTTTGTAATTTTTTTGTAACTTTTTTGTAAGCTATTCCCAGTGGCCAGTTGACAATTTTGAATATTCACGATTAGTATATATATCTACAAATCGGATAATTTCTGTTTAAAAATCCAGTGTTGCTAAAAAATATATACACATAATACGCTGCGGGAACGGAAGGCTCAGAATTATTGGCGTGAAGACGGGTTTTTTCCTAGTTGTAACATATGTCCAACATTCAAAACCAAACGGTGTCCTTTGTTTACTACGTTTCTGTGTCATGCTTACGGAATCGAGTCCAGTGACTGGGGCACATCCGCAACTTTTTGACATCCACATCCGCATTCGCAAAAATTTAATTCGGATGTGCGGATGTTGCAGATTTGGCAAAATTTGCTAAAAATGTATAAAATCAGACGACAATTTTGATTTTTGTGCATGTATATACCAATATTTTTGTTCATAAAACGGTGGATGAAACTTTATTCTAGGCTTTTTCACCTCATTGTTGGTTGCAAATAGCTTTTTTCTGAGGTAGGCTTCACGAATATTTCATATTGCGGGCATATTCGAACTAAGTTTTGCATGTTTGAGAAAGACTAGTCTACAAACTTGTAAAGCAATAATTGTCAAAACAATATTATCAGTTTTTAACTTGCATGCATTCGTAGACTAGAAAGAATAGACAGAGTACGTATAGTGATTAGTGATTATACACCAACCAAAACCAAAAGCATCAAGTTACCAGAGGGTCATGCCGATAGCCTTTGGGTTGGCATAAAGTTACCCAATAGCGGTTTAAACAAACTGTTGATGGCAGCGCATGGCTTAGAAGATATGTATAATGAATGCACAACTTCGATACAAACTGTTTTATCAAAGTCTCATTCCTTAGTACTTGCATTCTTGCATTCATACTTGCTATTTTTAGTATATTACGTATTTTTTGGTGAAAACTTTACAAAAATTCGGCTCATAGCTTGTTTAGAACGTTTTCTAAAAAGATCCGCATTCGCATCCGCGCGGATGTCAGTAGTCAACATCCGCATCCGCATCCGCGGATGTCAAAAAAAGTCACATCCGCGACATCCCTAATACATATATAATATATACATGTATTATGTATATATTATATATGTATATATATTTAGGGATGTCGCGGATGTCACTTTTTTAAGATTCGCGGATGCGCACGGACGATATTCCGTGCGAATCTTTTTAGAATACGTTCTAGTTAAGGGGGCGCTCCGGGAATCGGGGGTTACAACGAAAATTGGCAAAAAAATTGGCAAATGTCAAACTTTATTATACATATATGTACTATGGCACAAAATAACACTGGAGGCAAAATTTCAAGTGAAGTTCGAGTGAATTTTCGGCAAACGATAACTCTGCTTATACTTTGCGTATAGTCACACTTTATATACCAAAATGTAGCTTATGCGCTTCTCTAGTTGAACATTTTTTGGTTTTCAACATCTATGTCAGGTTTGGATAAAAAATGTCATTATGTGTTTTCGAAGTCGAACTCTGAGCAATAAAATTTATATAAAAAAATTTCTAAGCTTTATTTTAAAAAAACTAAACAATTGTTCAACTGCGCAGAGCCTAAGGCTATAACTGTGCAAAATTTTGTAGAAAAATATCTTACCAGCGTTTTATAATCGAATGCCAAATAATTGGTTTTGCATTCACACAGCCTATATTTGAGTCTGCTGCTTCTGAAAATGGTTTCTTGTGCGATTCTTTTGCACAGAACGCAATAAAATTGTTTTAATTTTTTATTACGACTAATAAAATTTACGTATCGTCTGTTTGCAAAACCTCAAAAATTTTTGCGTTGATGCACTGGCTTACTTGCTGAATTAGTGTAAAAGTCGAATAAAATTGTCCAATCTTTCCCAAAATTTTTGCTGTGGAGATATGCACGTCAAAACATCAGAAATAGTATTTTGGGCAACTTTCCTTCAAGAATGATAGGTCATATCGGCTGTTTTTAAAAAATACGGCCCAAAACCTTGATTCCCGGAGCGCCCCCTTAAGGTGGCGCTCCTGAAATGTGACTTTTCAAAATACGGCAGTTGATTGATACAAGTTAGCATTCACTGTAGACCAAACGTGAGTGGAATTTCGGCTTGCGATTTCGTTTCGCAAGTGAGTAGCTGTTGCACAATCAATAGCTCATTTTACTCACCTCAACGTGATTGAGCGGTCGCAAAAAGTCATTTTTGATGAATATGATTGATGTATCGAAAAACACTAAAATCGCGATTTTTGAAAAACATAAATTCGGCTAAATTTTTTAGATACTATCGATTTGCCAAAAATCAAATTTTGCGACTGCTCGAAGATGACAAAGCGCATTTATGTGTTTTTTTGAACATTTTTGAGCAAATTTCGTCAAGAAAAATAGATTTTCACGGAAATGCATTCACAAGCCAGTGTATTTACACGTATGTAATTAATTTGAAAGGCTGAAAAACACTAGCAGTTGTGTTTTACTGAAACGTAGTTAAAATTTTTTGGTGTTTTATTGAGTGTGGTATAATTTTTTTGTGAACTAACACAGCACTTTCTGCATGAGACAGAAATATAGTGCGTGTGAATACAAACGCAAATTTTCGGCTTGCGATTTTAAAAAATTGGCTCAACGAAAAAAAGTTAAAATTTGGCACATAAATGCGCTTTGTCGCAAAATTTGATTTTTGGCAAATCGATAGTATCTAAAAAATTTAGCCAAATTTGTGTTTTTCAAAAATCGCGATTTTAGTGTTTTTCGATATATCAATCATATTCATCAAAAATGACTTTTTGCGACCGCTTGATCACGTTGAGGCGAGCAAAATGAGCTATTGATTGTGCGACAGCTACTTACTTGCGAAGAGGAATCGCAAGCCGAAATTCCACTCACGTTTGGTCTACAGTGAATGCTAACTTGTATCAATCAACTTCATTTTTTGTATTTAGACATACTTTTACACCAGCTTGCGATTGTGTATCTAAAATTGGCCCCAAACCGCCGTTTTTTGAAAAGTAACATTTCAGGAGCGCCACCTTAAGTTATGAGATGAATATTTTCCAAAAATTACTAAAATTACACGTATAACCAAGAGACTTAAACGAGATACCCCAAACTACATATATATATATATATATATATATATATATATATATATATATATATATATATATATATATATATATATATATATATATATATATATATATATATATATATACACACACACACACACACACACACACACACACACACACACACACACACACACACACACACACACACACACACACACACACACACACACACACACACACACACACACACACACACACACACACACACACACACACACACACACACAAAAGGTCTGTATTTCTATTTCATATCTTCTACACCTCTTACGTCTGTACCTCTTACGCCGCCATAAAAGTTTGTTTTAAACGCTATTGGAACCTTATGCCAACCCAAAGGCAAAGGCTTGACAGGTGCGTAAGGTTGACAGCCCCACTTGCGGCACAAACTCCACTTTTGGTGGCACAAACTAGGTTGGAGTTTGTGCCAGTTTGTGCCTCAAAAATTAGCTGGATTCATGCAACCTGTGAAAAATTAATCAACTTTGAAATGTGGGGCTGTCAACTTTACGCTTTTCAATGGCGTCAGCCCCACTTTCATGACGGGCTTTGCTTTGTGTGAAAATTAAACCGCCTATATTTGAAAATATTTGTGCCACAAAAATTGGATTTTCTGCCAACACTTTTTTTTGCGAAAAAATACTACATTTTTACGATAGTGGTCTGGCTTGAGGTCTGGCTAAAGGCCGATTCACACGGTGCGTTTTTGCCGCTGCGATTTTGACGCAAAACGCAAGCCGCAGGGTGTCGCAAGCGAAACGCACCGTCTGAACAAGCTTTGCGGCCTCAGTGCGTCTCACAGGTCAGTTTGCTGCGTCTTTACTGTTTCAAAAAAATGAAAAGTTGGTCCGCGAAATTTGTTTATGCCAACACGTCCGCAGCATCAAAACGCAATGAAATCGCAGGTCGAATAGCAGTCTGACGTTTAAGGGGGTAGTGTCGCGAAAGCAGTCGATTTTGCGCGGCTGTGAAACTTGTTCAGTAAAATGTTAGAAATTGTTCTTTCTATATTTTAAAAATCTACCAAAAGGCAAATTATTTTGCCAAGTGGCAGCAAAATTGGTGCAGCATATAGTTTGCAATAATGTCTCAAACTCGGAAAAATGACGAAAAAAAAACCTATTCACATTCCATTTTTTAGTCACATTTACCAATCTTTCTGTCTAGTTTTTTTACACAGACTAATAGCACATATGTTGTAGTTTATGCGCACAAAATTTAGTGCAGATTACTGTAGCGGCTGTGGAGTAATACTAGTTTGAACTGTGAAGGTGTACTTAAACTGTAAAATAGTAACAGCAATACTGATAAATTGTGGAAAATCTAGACGCTTATTTTCAAATCAGAAGAAAAACGAACCTTCAATTTTTTTTTCTTATTTGTCGCAAAAAATTGTGCGTCCACACATGATGTGTACTTCACAAGCTGGCCAATCTGATATCTGGCTTGATTTTTTGAATTTTTATGTCTCTATTGTGTGATGTCTGGCTCACAAATGGTGATTGGTTAAAAATATTGGTAGATATTGGTAGTGTAGTGTCTGGGAGTATTTATTTGACACCATATGGCATTTCACTAGTTTCTCAGTGAACGTACAATTTCAAAGGAAAAAGTTATCCTTTTGCAGCCTATGAGCAAAACTGCTTTGGCGATACTACCACCTTAAAACGCTGCGGCAAAATCAAGACGCAGGCATTTCGCACTGAAAACGCTGCGTCTGTTCAGACATTGCGTTTTGCGTGCGGCAAGCTGCGTTTTGCCGCAGCGACAAAAACGCTGCGGCAAAATCGCAGTAAAATCGCAGCGTGTGAATCGGCCTTAACGACTTTTTATTTTTGAAAAAATTTTGTCGGGGGTTTATAATATTTCACGTTGCTTCAAAGGATGGTGGTATTCATCTGGACTAATTTCTAAGTTCTGGAATCACATGTTGATTTTTTCTTATTTTTAATTGTAGTTGTTGGATATACTTGTAAAAAAGGAGGAAAAAATTCGTTGACTGAAATTTTTGCACAGCTCTATTTTTCTAATTTTTTTTTACAAAAACTAACGGGTATTTTTTGGAGTCGTCGTGTGATTTTTCCAATCACCCAAATTTTATTATTGAAGAACGGACACCAAAACAAATCTGAAATATTTTCCAAAAAATTCAAACGTCATGAGCCAGACCTCAAGCCAGGCCACTATCGTAAAAAATGTAGTATTTTTTCGCAAAAAAAGTGTTGGCACAAACTCCAATTTTTGTGGCACAAATATTTTCAAATATAGGCGGTTTAATTTTTACACAAAACAAAGTCTGTCATGAAAGTGGGGCTGACGCCATTGAAAAGCGTAAAGTTGACAGCCCCACATTTCAAAGTTGATTAAGGTGGTAGTTGCGTTTTCGAGGTTTTTGTGATTTCTATGTAAATTTTGCGCCACCAGTACTCAAGATATAAGTGACGCCGGAGCATAAATTTTTGGGACAGTATAGTAAAGGTCAATATCCCCAGGCATGTCTCTCACTTTTTTGAAATTTCACCTGTGGACATTTTTAGAGGGTGTTAATTACAAGAAAATATCTTAAATTTTCGGTGCGTTTGCTTTTCAGCTATTTGCTCAGTAATTTGACTAGTTATTAAAAAAAGTGGGGGACATGCCTGGGGATTTTAAACATGTCAAAAACCTTACCAAATTTCAGCCCCAACAGGTAATCGTATGACTCAGAGCTGTGGCGCAAACTTTTTGTAAAAATTTTAATATTTTGGAAAGGACCTTTCTTTAGTCGCTTATACTGGAAAGAAAATCACAGGTTAAATTTCAAGGCATGGCATACATTTAGGAAAGATATTGTTCTACCTAATGCAAAAGACCGCTTATGATTTGAATTTGTAAACGCTGAGCTATGGCTTTTTAAAAAAACACCTAAAAACGCAATTACCCCCTTAACTTTTCACGGGTTGCATGAATCCAGCTAATTTTTGCGGCACAAACTGGCACAAACTCCAACCTAGTTTGTGCCACCAAAAGTGGAGTTTGTGCCAAAAGTGGGGCTGTCAACTTTACGCACCTAGGCTTGACCCTCTGGCTACTTGCTGCTATGTAGGGATGGAAGTCTCGGTTTTTTTCCGAGACCGAGACCACGAAACCGAGACTACCGAGACCGAGACCAAATTCCGAGACCACCAAAACCGAGACTTTGGGTTTGGGTCATTTTTTTGCCATTTTTCACCTATTAATTTGATGAATTTTTACAAGTTTTTACGTAAATTTGCAAGACCATGGTCAGTCAGGGTGCATCTTCGGCGGGGGGGGGATTCAAACACATATTTTTTCAGCGTAAAAACACGTTTTTATAGATTTTCGCATGCGCTGAGTTCATTTTCAGCAGTTTCCAAGCGAAAAAATGTTAATTTTTCAGCTTTTCCAAAAAATTCATATTTTGTCGAAAATCTTAATTTTTCGTCATATTGGGGCTAATTCTGGCAAAATAAGACCAGCTCGCTCATTATATCAGTCAGAAATTTTATGAGCATATATTAACACATAATAATATATTTTATTCAGCTTTATTTGGTACATATCTTGCTTATTCTGGCCAAAAAATGTTGATTTTTTCAATTATAAAATAGGATTTAAATGAATTTAAAATTCAAACTTGTATACATTTTTGCTCAGCAGATGTCTATTAAACATTTTTCCCCAAAAAAATAGCACATTTAAGGCATAAATACGGCGTTGCAATAAATTCTAATGCCTCAAATTCTAGTTCAAAACTTTCCTAATGCTCACAGCCAAGCTCACGTTGACGCGCAGTTTCGGTTTTAAAGTTCAGCTTTAGTCATTTTTCCACAGTAGCAAAAGTCCTTTTATTTGATGCAGCAAAACTAAAACTAATTTTCTGCTCACCCACAACGAAGTTTAATCGTGAGCACTAAGCCTCAGCCTAAGCACTAAGCCTAAGTCTGAGCTCTGAGTCTAAGCACTAAGCCTAAACCTAAGCCTGAGGCCTAATTTGAAGGAAAAACCTCCTAAGAAGCATCAAAAAAAAGTTTACCACACTAAAAAACCTCAACTAGCTTCATAATTTAAAAAATTTCGTAGATATACCCCGATTTTTGTACGGAACCTTACTTGTCTTGTAACGCTTCAATCAGCCTGGTCCAGGTAGCTTCAGAAAAAGTTTTGTAACTTTTCAAAGCCTAACCCGATTTACAAAATTTTTTCAGCATTTTGTAACTTAGAAGTTGCTCTTTCAATGGTGGCAGCAGGTTTTTATTTCATGGAGTATTTTTGCCTAACTCCAGTTTTGCGCAAAAATTTTCATGTAAAGTTTAATTTTTGGACAAAGTTTGATTTCCAGCTAAAGCTTACATCCTACAAACTTTTAACCTAGCCTATTCGAAAGAGCGTTCAATTTTGACCCCCCCCCTGGGTTTGGGGATATAGGATTTGGGGACTCCGGATCATTAGGCGAAAAAATGCCGTTTTTCCGACTTATTCCACCCCTAAGGTTTTTAACACCAATAATTTCACTCTAGATTAAAAGGGGCGACATCTATTTTGGGCCCGTGGGCCCCCCCTGGATCCGCCACTGCCGTATTCACTTTGATTTCTCAACAAGTATATTATAGCTTAAATTTGCATTTTAGTGTGCAAATTTTATTTAAAAATTATAAAAAAGATGTGGCTTCTGGGGGCTGCCGCCCCCAGACCCCCGCATTCACTTTGGTTTATCAACAAGTACTTATATATATGTATAATATATATACAGCTGAAGTTGCATGTTTAGTGCAAATTTTATTTCAAAGTTCTGAAAAAGCTCTAGCCTCCGCGACCTTGGTATAGAAGTGACTCATATATTTCACTAACTAGCACAGCTAAAAATTTTGGCTGAACCCCCCTCTTTGAAAATTTCTGGGTACGCCCCTGACCAAAGTTAATATTGTAGCCCCAGAACCTACCGTAAAATATGCCACAACTTGCTGGGAAGTAAAAAAAACGGGTCCACTATTATCCCTACAAACTGCACTTTATTCCCGTGTGTGTCACCGCTCACCAGATCCAGTGCCTATCGCTCACTATGCCACACAATATAATCATACATACACAGTTACTTGAAACACTAAGATTTTAAGTGTTTTGAGCCAAATTTAAGTATTTCACTAGCTTTTAAGGTAATTTTTAGTCTTACGGTTACGTTGTGAATTCCAGCCTTTGCCTTAGCCTAACTTTATCCGAGGGTAAAGCCCGGTTCATGCTTGTCCTTAAGAATATAGGGACAGGGACAAGGACAAATTTGGGACAGCTGCTGTGTAAAATTTACTTCATCGTTTCTGTTAATTTTTGGCATGACAACAAGAATTTACTTAAAATAACTACATGCGAAAAAATAGCAGAAACGATTGCGTCAATTTTTCACACCAGCTATCTATCCTAAATTTGTTCTTGTCCTTGTCCCTATGTTCTTAAGGACAAGTATGAACCGGGCTTAAAAAGTGAAAAAGTACAAAAAGGTTTACTTCAAAAATAACAGATTGCGGACATCGACGAAAGAAAAAGAAACAACACAAAGGATGCAAAACTGGAAATATATAAATGAACAAACACAAAACAAAAGTAATACACTTGCATAAATCAGATCTGACAGTGTATTACACAACGAAATGCAGCCTAACGTACTTGTGTATTCATGCCTTGGCACGCACCAAATGTCTGGGTCTTGGCGTCCATAGCCATTATATAGCCGACAGGAAAACACAATCACAGTGTGGCAGGTGTCTGGGGGCGGCACACCCCAGAAATATGTTCTTAAGGACAAGTATGAACCGGGCTTAAAAAGTAAAAAAGTACAAAAAGGTTTACTTCAAAAATAACAGATTGCGGACATCGACGAAAGAAAAAGAAACAACACAAAGGATGCAAAACTGGAAATATATAAATGAACAAACACAAAACAAAAGTAATACACTTGCATAAATCAGATCTGACAGTGTATTACACAACGAAATGCAGCCTAACGTACTTGTGTATTCATGCCTTGGCACGCACCAAATGTCTGGGTCTTGGCGTCCATAGCCATTATATAGCCGACAGGAAAACACAATCACAGTGTGGCAGGTGTCTGGGGGCGGCACACCCCAGAAAAAAATTATGTAATTTTTTTAGTCTTAGGCCAGATTTGTTCCATTTTGGACGTGGCGGAATTTTTTTCTGGCCGGGTGATAAAACCAAAGGGGGGACCCTTGCCACTCTTACTGCAATCTAGATGAGTATGGGTAGCTCACTAGCTCAGACAATTTACCTCCGGTTCAGCATCCCGCTAATTTTTGGACGGCTCCGGCCGGAGCCGGAGGGGCCAAATCCGGCCGGAGCCGTAGCCGGAGGCTCCGGCCGATCACTAATAGCAACTTAGGATTATTTCTTCCGATATGCGAAACAAAAGATTTTTCAATAGAGATTTGCCATTTTTTACGCCATTTCGAAAAGTCGTCAAGTGCTCTTTGCAGTGATTCAAAACGCAATTCGCCGGAATAATAAATTTTTGAATCGTCAGCAAACCACAGAGAACTATTAAGTAAGGTCACTGTATCATTAACATAGAATAAAAATAAAGTAGGCCCACAGACCGATCCCTGGGGAACCCCACTGCTTAATTTTGACAATACGGCCGCAGAACGACCTTGTCTTCATTCCTATTATTTACTATTTGTAGATGTATATTATATACGCATACATTTGAACTTTCAGGTTGAACTGATTTGCCATCCTTTTCACAAAAATGGCAGCAACGGGTGCAAGACGTAAGTGCTGCAAATTTGTTTGAAAACAGGAACAGCTCACTGCTTTGTCATTATTACTCATACGTATATACGTTCTATGTAGCAGCCATTAGCGAGGGGAGAGGGGGCCGTTACCTGGTTTGCCCCCCCCCCTCGACGTGTTGGGCCACGCTAGCTGATAACAGATATATAATAGATAGATAGATAAATATAACTCATTTCTTATTCAGGTATTTATCTATATACTCTCACGAGCTTATTCCTTTGTTGCATCCAAAAGAAGCACTATATAAATGTATATAGCCAACGTTTTGTATAATGTTTGCTTTTTCAGAAGTGTTCATTGTTTCGGCCAAACGAACTCCGTTCGGGGCGTTCGGGGGTCGCCTGAAAGACCACACGGCCACAGATTTGGCCGCCATCGCCGCAGCTGGGGCCGTAAAGGCGGCCAAAGTGTCAGCAGAGCACGTGGACTCAGTGATCATGGGGAACGTTATACAGGTCCGTGGCTCATTTCCCGTGGCGACTTTCGGCCAGCTTATTGTTGTATAGAGTCGTAAAAGTCAAAATAAGATGTTCGGATTTGTGGTAGGAAGTTGGACTTAAAAAAGTTAAGTCGAGCTTGCATCCGATCCAAGCCATGATTAGGAGTCGAGTATGTCTGCTCTAGCTGGGTTTTTTAGGCCCGGTTTTTTATTCGAACCTTTTGCTTTTAATGAAACAGTCAAGAAAATTCACGAAATATAGATATAATCTGAGGTTGATGTCATAAGTGCCAAAATTTCTGCTTATTATCAGCATTATGTATCATGTATGTATATTGTATGGGTAGTTATGGAATACGAACAGGATTATTTTCATACGTATCCAGTAGCGTAGCCAGGAAAAAAATTCGGGGGATGACTTTTTTCTTCAAAAACAACGCTAATTTCCGACCAGGGCGGCATCGAAAGTAAAATTGAAGCTTAAAACACCGAAAATTACGAAAGTGGTGGGCCGACAAGGGTCCAGAAGTTACAATTTTGACCCTTTTTAAGAAGATTTTTGATACTACGAGCCGCAAATTAACTGAAAATGTCGTTTTGACTGCGATAAAACAGCTAAAACAATGCATTAAATAGTGTATTACTCAAATAATTAGTGCACAACGCACACATATGCACACGTATTAACGAAACTCAAAAGTAAGGAAGGTTGATCCACAAAGTTGCAGGGGCCTGGGGGCAGGAGCCCCCAGAAAAAATTTTGGGAAATTTTTGATTTTTAGGCCAAATTTGGTCAATTAGAGACGTATTAAAATTTTTTTCCGGCCGGCCGTAAAAACCAGAGGGGGGACCCTTATGTAAAATTTTAGTCGGAAAAAATTCCGGGAGGGGGGAATTCTCCCCACCCCCCCCCTGGCTACGCCCCTGTGCGTATCCACAACGACGGTGTGTTGAAAAGTTGCCGTTTTGCTTTTAGAAGTAAGTATGTAATCAACTTTATGCGATGGCCTCATTTTTAGACATCCAAAGACGCGGCCTATCTTGCCCGGCACGTTGGTCTGCGCGTGGGCGCCCCCGTCTCTGCCTCAGCCCTGACCGTCAACCGCCTCTGTGGCTCCGGATTCCAAGCTCTTGTCAATGGTGCTCATGTACGTTATCAAAAAAGTAGAGCTTTGGAAAGCTGAATAAAAAAAGAGACTGATAGACTATGTATATGTGTACATAATAGATGCTTAACTTTTGAGAGCTTATGTCTTTGTTATGAATGTTTAGGATGCAAAAATTAAATATTATATACATTGTAAGGGAATGAGGATTGTTACAGAACGCGGGTATATACAGAAGGAATGAGTTTTTGTCGCCATTTTACGAACATGCAGGCTTTTAAGGACTCAGATCTCAGATTAAAACTTACACTTTTTTCAGGAGATCTTACTGAATGAAGCAAACATAGTTGTGGCAGGGGGCACTGAGAGCATGAGCCAGGCCCCCTTCGCCCTCAGGAACATGCGATTCGGAACCAGACTCGGAGCAAAATATGAGGTTAGGACAGAGTGTCATTTTGATGTTATCACGTTGCTCTTCTAATACTATATTAGAGAGAGTACATCTTTTCATTATACTAAATAGAATTTTTGTTGTGGTCATTTCATATTTATGTATATATACTTTGCCGAACATATACTCTTGGTCCCTATTTGTTTAAGCCTAATTATTTACAGTTTGCTGACGTTGCTACATACTAGTTAACGGATACAGTAAAAAATGTGGCGTACCGGCTATGTTATTATGATTTTATGCGATGCGATGGTTTCGGTTTTTGGTTTTTTGCACATATATAATGTTTCGCAACTATTGCTTGAAGTTGAAATCGAAATTATCTGAATAGAAGCTCAACACTGTAGTCTTTAAGTTTGAAACAGAAAGCACTAAATCAATACACTGTTTATCCCAGCCAATGTTTTGTCCTTTAGACGGAAGATGTGCTGTGGGAAGGACTGACCGATTCGCACGTGAAAAGTCCCATGGGTGTGACAGCGGAGAAGCTGGGAGCCAAGTACAGCGTGTCCAGACAGGAGGCAGACGACTTCGCACTCACCTCGCAGACACGGTGGAGACTTGGTGGGAACTGGGAACTATATTTTTATGAATGATAGATTATATTGGGGATGTGTTTACTAACACGAGAGACTGGGTAGGAGATAAATAATATTGTGCATTTTTTACAATGGCATTATATTTTCAGTGATTCATTTTTTATATGTAAACTTGAATATCAAGTATATACTTCTGATAAAATAGAGTATATAAATATGGCTGAAAGTAGGTTAAATTAGATTGGGACCCCGCATTTAGATTTTAGTCGTTGCTGTCTTAGTCTTCTTTCGTCCCTACTCCGTGGGTGGGGGGGAAGCTACGAGATATTTTGCCCGCTAGGGGGGTGAGAGCCATTCTGTGGGGAGCGGACCTTTCTGGGTGGGAGCAGGGTCGTGTTGGGGCGGAGCAATCCCCCCAACGCCCATGTATGGTGGTATCTTCTTCCTCCCCCACCAATTTTGCAGTAATATGCCAGAGTGAGCCCCGTTTGAGTCTGAAACTGTATGTAACACATTAATTATATTAACGAAGCGCCTTATCCAAAATTGGATTTGACGGATTAGATTTAAATGAATTTTGCTAATAACACAGCACAAAATTAAAATAGCCGGCTGAAATTTCGCCCTACATGGCTTACATACATTATTCAGTAAGCTTACATAATTATCCTGTGTGTGCCAAGTTTCAGTAAATACTTTTACTGACGCTGAGTTATTGACGAAATAAAGTTGAATCTAATCCGATAAATCCAATTTTGGATAAGACCCTAAGAAACTTATAACTCAGACTTCAATCTTCAAAACTTTGGTCAACTCCTTTCATTCAGTATATTTCTAGTCTATATCTATACTGTTTCTGTTAGAGTGATGTTTCAGCGAACAACGGCGGCTACTTCAAGGCGGAGCTGGAGCCAGTGCCGGTGCGGGGCAAGAAGGGCAAGGAGGAATTGCTGCAGGTCGACGAGCACCCCCGGGAGACCACCAAGGAGTCCCTAGCACAGCTGCCCCCCGTCTTCGGCAAGGAAGGCCTGGTCACTCCCGGCAACGCATCCGTTAGTGACATGTTTTGGCTAGTGATGGTGGCTCGGGGGACCTGTAGTTTATACCAGTGTATGTCCGTTTTGTTCTTAAGCCCGGTTTGTACTTGTCCGTAAGGACACTTTTGACAGGAACAGATTTTGGAGCTGCTGTGAAGAATTGATACAAGCGTATCGGCTAATCGATCTGCAACTAATTCCAAAGGACAAAGCGATAGGAACTTGGATAAGGACGAGTATGAACCGGGCTTTAGTGTCGCGCAACAATGAGGTCGTTTATTGCGCATGCCCTCTCATCCAGAAAGAAACTTCCGAGTCCGGGTAAGGGTCTCGAAATCTAAAAAAAGTTGTTGTCAGGAATTGCGTTTGTTAGAAATTTACAAAACGCAGGGTATTTTAGTGCGTAGAGGTGGGCTGAGAGTCTTCAAAATTTGGTCAGAGGATTCACAAATTTTGGACCTCAATAAATAATGTAATATTATGACGTATACTCAGTTTGTAGTGGTGTACACTACGTGTAAATGAGTGTCATTTGTGAGAGTGTGGTGTGAATATAATTTTTTTAGGGCATTTGCGACGGTGCCGGAGCCCTGGTACTTGCCAGTGAACAGGCCGTTCAGAAACACCATCTCAGTCCCGTGGCTAGGCTTGTCTCTTGGTTTGTTGCAGGTTAGGCTAATTTTCGCTTGTCATTGCGGAAGTCCTACTAAGCTTGTGCAGCTTCTGTGAATATTGGTCGAGCAGACGTGTTTTTTATAAGAATGCGAGCCTTAGTTGAGACATGCAACCATTCCTATATAGCATGCCTAAAGAGCATACTTGTCCGCATTAAGGGTGTGTGTGTGTGTGTTTGTCCGTAACTAAAAAGTTTGATCAAACTTTGCAGAAAATTGGATAGCTTTGAACGGCCAATTGTTAGTGTGCAAGCTAACCTTGCACATGCAAAATATGGGTGCGTCGGGCATTATTATGTTTTCTGTATTGGCTTACGGACATGGACA
>JASANF010016527.1:0-38293 GCA_030248245.1 Trissonchulus sp. WLG1_4 | reverse complement strand
CCACCTTAAGTACATGAGCTAAACGAACGCACTGGAAAAAGTTATCGCTACTTTCTATGTAACTTTTACGCTAGACAACGTTGTGACGCACGCACAGTTAATCTAAAGTGCACAGCAAACAAACGCACACGCTTATGCAACACTCTATACTGTCCGCCAGAATCAAAATTAAAGACCTGTTGTGCTGTGGCACAACAGGGAAAAAACATGTTTTTTTTAAATAAGATGTACATATGATAAAAGCCAAATCGAAAACTGCCATCTTCACTGTTGTCACATAATAACATTATCGCAGACCCACCGCGTAACGACTTATTTAAATTATTGCTGTTTTATGTCACCCAAAAATTGTGACGCTAAAAAACATAGCCAGTAGAATTTGTAACACGACGTGATACTAAAGAACTTACCTATTCGTACTGCGGTATGAATACATCTTTATATAAATGGATTGGCTTGATTGCGCATAAGTGCTGTTTTTATTTCTAAAAATTGTTCGTGCGTCTCGTTCTTCCTGTCAATGAGCAAATAATTACAAGTGTAAGTTATAGCACGATGTAGCGTGCACTCAGTAATTTATACGCACTGTAACGTGAAGCGCCAAGTGCGTGAACGAGTGCGCGCAGCTTTATTTATTTATTTAAAAAATATAGCTTCGTAATTTTGCGACCGCTCGAAGACAACGAGGTGCTACCCCCGCAACCACTCTGATTTTTCGTCCAGTGTTGCTTAGAATTGGTTTTTCAATGCAAATTTTATTTCAAAATTCAAACATCCTCCAGCTTCTGGGGGCTGCCGCCCCCAGACCCCTGCAACCACTATGATTTCACTACAAGTGTTGCTTAGAATTGGTTTTTCGGGTTAAATGCAGTTGGGGGGGGGGGGGAAATACTGGACCTATTTTTTTGAGTAGAGCACCTTGGGGGAAGCATTTTTGCTTCAAGAACCCCTATTTAGTTTTTTGGATTTTCTGAGATATGACCCCCCGAAATCTGAACCCTCAGTGAGGGACGTTATACAATTTTTTTCCGAAGCCCTTGATTTTTGCGTTCTAATCGTGTCTAAATGGTGTCAGATTATTGTTTACAATTTTTTAGAAGCAAAACAAAGGCTCTTGAAGTGATTCCAGCCGAAAAATTGGCCGAATTCGCCAGAAACGACCAATTTTTGACCAAATTCAAACTTGGCCTTAATTTAGGCTTAGGCTTAGGCTTAGGCTTAGGGCTTAGGCTTAGGCTATGGGGCTTAGGCTTAGGCTTAGGTTCAGGCTTAGGCTTAGACTTAGGCTTAGGCAATAAAAAATCGAAATTTTCAGAAAAAATACAGCAAGCTTAGCCTAGAGAATCTTGCCAACTAAGCCTAGACGATGCCTTAAAGCATCATAACGCACTCAAAACTATCCAAAAACAAAGATTATAGCCAATTTTGGCTTCGAACTTTGGCCTACGTTCACGTGCAAAAACACTGAAAATGCAATTTTCAAGGGGTCATAGCTCAGGAAATCCAAATTTGTGGATATAGGGTTCTATTACAAAAAATGCTTCCCCAAAGGTGCTCTCTCGAAAAATAGGTCCACTGCCCCCCCCCCCAACTGCACTTGATCCGGTTTTTCAATGCAAATTTTATTTTAAAATTTTAAAAAAGCTGTCGCCCCCAGACCCCTGCAACCACTATGATTGCAAGACATCAGACATTTTTCAATATCAATGCAAGCAGTTTAAAAATTCTAAAAAGCTAAACCTTCTGCAGATTGCCGCGGACTGCGTGTACGGTCCCCCCCCCCCCCCCCCCGGTCGTCGACCATCAGTTCAGCCCCCCCCCCTTCGCGAAATCCTGGGTACGCTACTGGAGGTGCATTTATGTGCCAAATTTTAACTTTTTTCGTTGAGCCAATTTTTTAAAAGCGCAAGCCGAATATTTGCGTTTGTATTCACACGCACTTCTTTTCAGCATCATGCGGAAAATATTGTCTTATTTTACGAAAAAATTGGCCCACACTCAATAAAACGCCGAAAATTTTTAAGTATGTTCTAGTAAAACACACCTACTAGTATTTTTTAATCTTCCAAAATCATCGCTTACGTGTAAATACACTCAACACTGGCTTATAAAGCTATTTCCGTGAAAATCTATTTTCTTGCTGAAAAAAGCTCAAAAATGTTAAAAAAATTTTCATGTGATATGCACATCAAATTAAAGGAAATTCAATCCTGAACAACTTTTGTTCTTACGATATATGGTTATTTTTGCGCATTTTCAAGATAATGGCCAAAACCTACATTTCAGGAGCGCCACCTTAATTCGGTATACGTATGCCTATCTTGTTTATTTAGATCCGAGATGTTTACGGTTTAGGATGCTATGGTGCTTTTAGTTTTGAGTTACGATGAGCTGCAGAAAATTTTTTATCTTGAATCGTACTACAGTGCTCCGAACTTCAAAAACTTTTAGTTACGAAGCTCGACGCTTTCTGTCGGAACGAAAATTACCGCTGACACAATTTTTGTGGCATGAATTTGAAAAGGCAAAGTATACTGCTGAAAAGGAACTGCAGCTGCATCCTATTTCTGCCAATGCAATTTTTGCAAACAATCAGTTAGATCTGGCCGGAATCAATGTTTATGGATTTGACTATGATTATACACTTGCTATTTACACGAAAGACGTTAATGTGCTCATCTACGAATTGGCGATGGCTAAATTGATTGATAATTACAAGTATCCAGCCGGTAGGTTATGCTTTGGTGAATAAGTCAGATTTTCAACCAACAGGTCTTTTTCATAGTTGATAGCTGATAGCCTTTTTATTGTAGTTACCAGAATATTTTCCTACTTATAAGAAGTAGGTGGGAAAGCACTTTATTTGTTTTAGTATGCTATTGTCTCATCTTGTCCCTTATTGCATTCATACGTGGGTGCCATTTGACATTTTGCAATAGCTTATATATAATTCGTTAAGGTAGTAATATTCTATTTTAGGAATTGCTGAAGTGGCTTATGACCCCACCTTTCCCATCCGTGGACTCCACTATGATATTAACCGAGGATTAATTTTGAAATTGGACGCGTTCTGTCAACTTCAACTCGGGGCAGTTTACCGTGGAAAACAGCCGGTCAGTAATGACGAGGTGCGCGCTCATTTCAACGGAACGCACGTGCCCAGGCAAGAAGTGGAGGCCAAGAATGTAAGCTGGATGTAAGCTAAGCTTATGTTTTTTGTTTAATATATATACATACATATATATAATTATGTTTTTGTGTACGTCCTCTTTTGTTAAACTTAGTAGATATAAGTGAAGCTATAAAGCACCCTCCGCCGTAAAATTTTGCCTAAGAGTATACCGGAACGATTGTCTGTTTGTTAAAAATTTTGTGTTCTGAGACGCATCTGTCTTAGCCATGTTTCAGGAAAAACTTGCAGGCTACTAGACTACTAATCCGTGTTTTTTCTTAAACTACGGTTGCATGCAAGTGAGGGATGCATGAAAATATAAAAAAAAATAGTTTGTACTATTTTGGGAGGATAATTGGTTTGAGAAATTTAGCACCGATGGATCGGTTTCGATGTTTCGATTGGTCTAACGAGCTAATTATATTATTTGTCGAGTGGACACAGCGTGATATATAAAGCGGTATATTGTTGCTCTAATTGTTATTGCAGGGTTACCAGTCTGTGCGGCAGCTGATGGATTTCTTTTCCCTTCCAGAGTTGGGACTAATTTCCAATGTTACCGAATTTTTTCGCGCCAACAACATTACCTACAATCCAGAATCACTATTCAATGATATAGAGGTATATAGCTAATATTTTTAGCTTTATATACGCACAGACTTGTATGTTGCCAAAGGCACAAGGTAATGCATAATACAGGGCACATACTTAATGTGTTAGTTATGAGTGACTTCAAAATTAATCACTAAATTTAAATTTGAGTCTATATTATCATCCTATATATTATATATTAATTTTTAGACTGCTTAAATCACACAAGTATTATAAATATTATATTATATATTTTCCCAGCCATAGTAAGCCGTTATTATTGTTTGACAAAGATTTTTCTCAGATGATTCCATTTAACGCTAGTGCTAGACGCTGTGAAAGAAACTGCTTGAAAGTTTTCCAAACCAGTCTGAAAGTTTTTAATTGGAATATTTGTTTGAATTTCACAGGAAACAGTACGCTCCATTCATTTAAGCGGTCAGCTGTACGGTGGCATAATGTCAGATCAAGACAGATACGTCCATAAAGCGCCGGACTTGAAGATCTTTTTTGAAAGGATCAGAGCTGCTGGAAAAGTGACGTTCTTGCTCACCAATTCACCGTTTCCTTTCGTTGATGCCGGAATGACTTATATGGTATGAATATATTTCTTGTTGATATGCCAGGGCGGCAAGATGGGGAAGCACAGGATGTTTCCCCTCTTTTTTCCAGAACAAAAAAGTATTTGAAATCGTTTGCTAGACAATAGACATGCTAATTCATCAAAGGTGATTACCAAGTTTACTGCAAGTATCTATTTTGTGGGGCTTTAAAGACTTAGCTTTTATGTATTTTATTTATTACTATAATTTTTATTAATTCTGTTATTTATTTTTTGTTATTATTATTTCAGGTTGGCAGTGATTGGCGCTCACTTTTTGACTATATTATGGTGCGAGCAAGAAAGCCGGCCTTTTTCGAAGACTTTGATAAGCCGTTTCGTGTGTATTCAAAGGAGACAGATCGATTATCGTGGGCTGAGGTGACACGCCTCGAGGGTGACGAAATTTATGCTGAAGGTACATTAATTCGCTGTCGATTAAAGCTGTATATATCACTTTAAAGGGTTAAAGTAAAGTTTGAAAGTTAAAGTTTATTATAGTTGCGCAGAATGTACCTGGAATTAACTTCTATAAGATGGACTGCACAGATGAATTATAGTTTGGTTCCTTTTTGTAATTGATAAATGAATTATGAATTGGTAATGAATCACCTGATTTTGCACTTATATTTGTTATAATTGTAAGTTTTGTAATTGGTGCAACCACAGCCGCCCTCTATTAGAGGCAGTGGAAAAGTCTTTTTAGAGGTCAGAGCGCATTAGGAAATGAGAAATGTATTTTCTTAAAAAGATTAACGTTTCTACTTTTATTGCAGGAAACGTTGCCAAATTTTTGGACTTGGCAAATTTGCGCGATCAAAATGTGCTGTATTTCGGTGATCACGTTTATTCGGATTTGGCTGAGCCCGTGATCAAGCACGGCTGGCGAACGGCTGCCATCGTGCCAGAGCTGAAACGGGAAATCAGCATCATGAACAGTTATGAATTTCGCAGTTGCATTGCTAAACAGCAAGCGCTCACTTTGCTGATTGACACGCACCAGGACGAAGCCATGCGCAGTGCTGAAGGTACAAGAAATTATTGTGCTTAGGAACATAGATACACATAAGTTGGGCACTGGGGTACTACCTCCAAGGGGGAAGGGCACCATACATGTACAACATCGAGGGTCAAAGGGGAGGGTTCCGAAAAGCTGATCAAACGTGTAAGAACGGCCTGAAATTTGGCCTTAGAGCCCCATCTGGGAAAGATCCTGGGATCGTCGGCTTTCATGGCCGGAAATCGTCTAGGCCATAAGTAAGTAAGTCAGTATGGCCCCATCAAATAAATTTACTCGATGGAGGCCACCACTTCTCAAACTTTATACAATCCAAAAAAGTGCCTAAAATGAAAGTCGAAAAATCGCGGAAAATTTTCGACTGTCGCCAATAAGAAAAAAATTAGGAACCACCCACCTTTATGCCAGAGTAACGTGGCGCACCCCTCTCGTCGATTTCTCTCATGTATTTAGAATAAATTTGGTTAGACATTGTAAGTGGTGGGGGAGTTTTTTTGCGCCAGTCATGTCTACTGCTGGATATTCATTATCGGCAACTATACTGCATTACGGCCCCTCGTGTCAAAGACTCAGTAATTAATCTCGACCTAAATTTGTTTTCAGGCACAGACATTCTGCAGAAATGGCACCAAGAGCGTGATACCTGTCGTCGAATTGCCAAAACGTATTTCAACGAACATTTCGGTTCCGCGTTTCGAACCTACCACAATCCTACTTACTTTTCCCGGTGCATTATGCGATTTGCGGACGTTTATACTTCAGCTGTAACGAATTTTCTGCAGTATTCTCTCCAGCATACATTTTACCCTAGACGTGTAGCCTTACCACATGAACCGGTTATTTCAAATTGAATATTGTTTATATTATGAATTTTACTGAATGCAAGCATTTACACTTTTTACAGCACCGAAATTTTGGAGTGCCACTTTTCTAGATAATAAAGAATGCCCAATTGTTTGTGATTGGGCAACACAGACCGTGTGTAATGTCTGCCATTGTCTTCCTTCCGACCCCTAGGGTCTGACTTTTGTTGAGAATATTTCGCCGATATTGTTGAATATTGGCTTAAAAGAATGACTGTGATCAACTGTTGTGCAGTACTACAGTGTTTGTACACATGATTTATGGTGCATTTATATATGTGTAGGAATCGGTAATCGGTATTAGATTTCTCATTTTGCAATTCGTTTTGATAAACTGCAAAGTGTGTTACGCGGAGAAATTGTTGATTGACCCTATTCTTGTTTGAGAATACTTTTTTGACCACCAATTTGTACGAGCCGCACCTGTCTGCGTAGTACGTTGACATAGGCAGGCAGCAGAGTCTCGCTTTTCATCTATAATAGTGAGATACTACACTATTTCTCTTGCTAATGACCACATCAAAGTTGACTTGGCTTTGCTTCAAGAGGCTTAGGAACATCTTATTGGTCTGTAATTAAAATACGCCAGCGGAAAAAATAGCCATTGAAATTCGCGAAAAAAATGACTTGAGCTGGGTGTCAGCACGTTTGAAACGGGTTCACAGTGGCACAAGCACAAGTGGTTCCGGTTCACACTGCAAAGAATTCTGCACAAACACAACGCTAGTTCAAAAATTTTCAAAAATTTTTGCCCAAGCACAGCCATTTAGCACAGGAAATTTGTAGCTGTCAGTTTGGATATAGGCATAATAGACTAAATTAATGCAGAAAAGTGTGACTTCGCGGGAAAAACCTTGTCGAAATTAATCTCATATCTACTGAAAAATTATTTGTGTTGATGTTTTTTCTTTTTTCTTTGAATTTTAATCTTGTTTAATCGTTGACATCAAATTATGCTTTAACTTAAGTTTTGGCTTCTTTCCTGTGTAGTTTTCCTTCTTCCATAAAATAGTCTGAAAAGGTTTCAGAACTTCGCAATTTTTAGCCAAAAATTTCATTATGAAAACGCAATTTCTGAACAGAAAGGACGTTACACTGGCGGGCTTCGATTAGATTGACTGGGCTTGTGCTTGTGCAAGTTCCAGTGTGAACGTCTAGGCATTGTGCTTGTGCTTGTGCCTTTTCATGATGAGCCCCTATTGTATGTCTTAAATGCTATGAACTTTGTCTGGAATAATTCTTTTACGTTTTTTTGTACGTAATTATAGCTTGAGTGATACTAAATTAGACTAAACTTTACTGAAACTAAAGAAACAGGGACATGAAAATTACAGAACAAAGTTATCACAAACAACTATAGGGTCGCTAGAACGTCGCTACCCAGAAAAATTTCATATGGGGCCCCACTTGAACTGCCCCCCTTGAAAACGTAATATTTCAGTTTGTCTTATTTCGTGTTCACACTTATTTTGTCTTGACGTAGCTCGGCGATAAGGTTGTTTCAATTATTTGTTTGAGTCATTAAAACCCACTTTCGATTTCAATATAAATTATTAATTAAAATTGAAAATATTTGGGTCAAAAATTGATAATGGTATTGAAATTGAAAATATTTTAATTGAAATTAAAATCGAAACTACTTTCAAATTTCAATATCAATTATCTTACTTTACATGACAGGCCTGATTCTTAAAATTATTGATGTGGCTGTGACCTCGATGAAAAGTGGCGTCATTTTTATAATACTATGCGTCTATATTAGCATAGCAAGTATACTTTTAAACAATTTGAGAAAAAATTGAAAATATTTGAGGAAAAAATTTATAATGAATGGTATATATTGAAATTGAAAATAATTCAGTACAGGGTTTTTTTTCAAAATCGGCACTGTGTAAATGTTGTGTAAATTAAAAATTTGCTGTGTAAATTAAGGGTATGTTGTGTAAATTTTAAAAGTGTATTTTAGCATTTTTTAGGTAAAAATTGACCGTTTTTTCACGTGAAAAGTAATATTTCGACTTTGAGACTCGAACTACATACGAAAAAAATATGAGATATATAATTGAAAATTTTTTGCGTTTATGTCAGTTCAAGTATCCGACACGCCAGGGCAAGCCCCCTAAAATTTAGAAAAATCTGAAACAAGCCCTAACGCCCAGGCCGAGACCCCGTGTACATGCATGGTTTACACAGATTGTTCTATCAGCCAGATCCTACTAATTTTTTCAAATCCGGGTGTAAAACGTTTACAGTAGTTTGAAGTAGGACAAGAAATCGCACACACAGGCTCCGCATGACTCATTTTTCACTGTCAACTTTCAAGTGCATAAAAACGAATGCTAAAATAAAAACAATCATAAGCCGTTTAAGAGCAGAAACTGAAGATTTTTTGTTTTGGGGTCAAAAATTAGACAATTTTGTTAGGACAAAGAGAGCACAGGCAGCAATCGCCACTTCGCGAATTTTTGTGATTTTTACAACCAAAATAGGCGGTTTTAGCAACCTTTTGGTGGAAATAGGGATGTGTAAATCAGTGTGTATTTTTATTTTTTGTTGTGTAAATTAGGCGGCCGATGTGTAAATACACCCTATTTTACACAAAAAAAACCATGATTCAGTAAAAAGGGACATTGGTATTGAAATTATTGAAAATAACTTCATAATTGAAGCAACCCTACTCGTCGACACCTGAACTGGTTTTGCCGATGTTGGTATGAACCAAAAATCTAGACGTTTAAATGTCTGCAATTTTCAATGTGTCTTTGATTTCGCAAAAAAAAATGATTTTTTAAAATGTAATTGTTTTCAACAGCTACAAAATTTTCTTGAAGCCCAAAGCTACATTAGGGCGTTAGTGATAAAAAAAGAAGCCAACTGCCATACCTGCGCAAAAATGTGTGGCTTCGTGAAACCATGATCAAAACTCTTCGTGGAAGGGCATCTTTTTTATTATTTAGTAATGAATTGGGATATGCGTTTTACATCTGTTACTATGGCATTATATATACTTCGTTTATTTATTGCAACGTGTGCAGTAAAAATGTTTTAAACTGTGTGTGGCTTCTTATTGAGTACCCCCAGCCTAGTTGAGTATTCCCGGCTCTGGTTTTGCCCGTTGTTAGTTGGGGTCTCGGTCTACGTCTCAGTTTGTCTGCTGTAGTCTGGGCTATAGCTTTGCCCACTGTTAGTTGGGGTCTACGTTTGTCCTGTACACGAGTTTTACCTGCTCATTGATATTATGACAATGACTTGTGCGCTGTATTTGGTCTGCCCGTTCTATGGGGCTGCTGTAACTGGAGATCGGCCGGTAACGAACGCGTGTAAGCGAAATCGAAGTAGCACTTTTTGTGCTATGGCGCTTTTTTATGGGCTATAAGCGCTATGGAATTTTCTATATGCGCTATTTGCGCTATAGCGCTTTTGGGGAGTGCTATTTGCGCTATAGCGCTTTTTAGGGATGCTAATGCGCTAACGAAGCTGCTATATGCGCTATTTGCGCTATAGCGTTTTTCGGGAGTGCTATATGCGCTATTTGCGCTATATGCGCTATCGAAGGTGCTATATGCGCTATAGCGCTTTTTGGGAGTGCTATATGCGCTATATAGCGCTATCGAAGGTGCTATATGTGCTATTTTTGTTCCACCTAGAGGTGGAACATTTGTTATTGGTTTTAGTTCTCCTAACGTGAAATTGCGATGGTACGTTCAGTGTAGCCTATGATTCGCATGTAATCCTAGCCCTTCCTGCCGACTTCCTTTTTTTTCCTGAACGTGGGGGCATAATAATTTATAGACTGGAAAATATACAAACTTGATAGAAGTCTTAGCTATCGGCTATGCGATATATATTTCACCCAAATCTAAAATAAATTTTATTTTCTATCGTTTAAACATTTTTTTGCAATGCTTTTCCAATCAATTACTGCGCATGCACCCCCTTTTGCGTGAAATTATAAACATTACGTGATGTTGCATAACTCATTTGCATATCGCTCTAAGCGATATGCAAATGAGCAAAGTGGCTGACAGCTCAGTTCTTACCATTGCCTTTATGAAAAGTGGTGCCAGTATAATAACAATAACTGTGGCAGTGCGGCTGACATGCCAATGCTTAGTTCAAATCAATGCGATGACAGTATCAGCAGAGACTACACACATGATTGTTGTGCCGTCGAACAATTATTTTCCACAGTCCCATAATATTTCGCAGAGCAATTAAAATTTCATTCCATCAGAGTTTCTTAATTTAAAATTGAATTTCACTTCACTATTAGGATCCACATATTATAAAGTTAATGATTTTGGGATAGGTATTCACAAATTCGTTGATTAAGAATTTTCACAGTGTCGTAGCGGTTGCACTGCTTTCAATAAAACCGAGTTTTTGTTTTTCATGATGGAACAGCCAATGAGCACTTGAGTTTAACAGTCATTTGGACTGTTTTCTGGCAATTTTTTATAGTACATATATACTCTAAGTTAAAAACACGCCTACATTCGTGCGCAGGTTTTACCCCTGTCGATTCTAGTAGTTATATTTGGATGTCTAGCATCAGTGTAAGGCAGCTCGTTGCCGCACCTACTAATGGCCCAAGCGGGAACAGTGGGTACCGGCTATCTGGGGAGGATCGTTCACTCGCCCGTAGCCTCGACCACACCGCCGGCGGGGCTTCCAGGTATGATGAGCGGGGTCTTCCGTGCGGGCCGGGGTTGCCGGACACCGACGGGAAAGGGGGCTTACCTACTCTACGGGGCTAGGCGCAGTAGGCGCAGATCACAGAATTAGCACTGCCCGCTAAGCCTGAATGGGCTTCCCTGAGCGGGGCAGCAGACGGTGATGGGGCAGAAGGTGGCGCATACGGAACGCAGAGGTGGCAGGGCCTCACTAGGCCGATGCTGCCCGGGGACTGTAACAAGTACTGATGCGGCAGGGCCTCTAGGCCAAGACTGCCCAAAAGGTAACGCGAACGCGACTAGTAAAAATAACACATTTAATGAAAATCCAGACGGGCCATTTAGGCAGAAAATACAGGCCGAAAGAATACAAGACCAACCTATATAAACACCGCCGTACAGGCCTAGCGCAAACCACCACACTGCATAATAATGCTGCAGGCTATTTTACAATGAGACTAACTGAGCGTATACACACAGAAGAAATGACAAGTACGTATATAACGTTAAATTAGATTGAGCGGTAATTCATATTGTTGAAAGTATGAAAGGTAAGTGGAGTGTGAATAGGGAGTAAGTGAGGGTCTCCCAAGATCTTCCCCTCCTCACTTAATTGTGCTCCTGCATAATTAGGCAAGAAGCGAGAAAACCGTAAGCCGACACAGGTGGGGTGTTGCGAGTAGGAGTAGGGTGAATTTTGAGAGGATTTAGGTAGAATTTTAAACCCCGGGAGGGTTCTTCCCCTCCTCACTTGCGAATTTGCCCACACAATTTATACCCAAAAATATTACGAATACACAATATATTACTACAAAATACACACAAAATGTCACTAGACAAGTCACTGAGTTACTGCTGAGGTTGTTTAGTTCCAAAATAAGTGAGGTAAGTTGGACAAATCTGGTGAATGTACAAGGCACTGATTAGTATACACGAGTTACAAGTTCAATCACAAAAGTTCCAATGGCAATATGCCAAAAATAGAGCTCTGTTAATTGGCACAAAATACAGTTCACACACAGTCTGTACACAGTTAACAGTTCATACAGTCCATACATTTCGTAATCCTCAGGCGTTTCGGGGTGTGTATGGGGATGGGGGTGTCGCCATAAGCGTCGCAACAAAAGGCATGGGGGGTAAACTGTTCACCGATTGAGCAATAACGCACCGTTGGTAGTTCGAGAATTGAGCAATTACGCGTGATTCACAGTTCGCAAATTGAGCACTAGCGCCGAGGTAGATGTTACGGATATAGGGCGCGGCAGCAGAGGTAGAAGGCTGCGGTTGAGCACTGAGGATTGAGCATTATCGCCGGTCCAACATTGGGTGGCCTCCATTTGGGCGTGACACGTCTGGCCTGCGTCTAACGGTGCCTCATTGGCTCCCGCTGGCGCCGCCATCAATGCACTGCACCAAAGGCTGTTGTGGCATGGGCGTTGGCACAAATTACACATACAGTATATACACTACCAGAATCACAAATAATACATCACAAATTACACTAGCATACTAACACAAGTAATTACGACAAAACAAATAGGCACACACAATTGGCAGTTAAAATACTCCCAGGGCACAAATTACAAGGCAAGTTATGACAATACCAGTATCAAAAATAAAGCACATAATAAAGCATACAAGACAAGTGACATATTATAGCGAATCTTTACACAGCCAACTACAGACGGAATGAGAAAAATGAAAATATTTTTGGTTTATATGATTATAATATGTTTTTGTGTTTTAGATTTTATGCCTTTTTTGAAGAAAAATGGAAGAAATATGAGAAACGCAGAAATGACAAGAATGACACAAATTACCCGAACAATATTATGCATTGTATGACAGTTACACAAAAATAAAATTTTATTTACATTGATGATCTTCATTGTCTCTTTTGGCATAGTTAGTTGGCAAGTTCGCTTAGTAAGTAACAGTTCGCTGGCTACGGCCTAGCGACTGTGCGGCCTGCGTTCGAGCACGCGTCGAACGAGTAAGGCGGGCGGAGCGAGCGGCGTGCGCAGAACGAGTGACTATCGCGTGGGTCACCTCGCGTTGCTGCTCCGCGGGCATGTCACGATAGGGCACGTTGGCGGGTCCCGTGTTGACGATAGGGCCGGTGACCCTCTGGAGACCTGGGTCATTCGCCTCGGGGCGTTCCAGGCGTGGGACCTCGATACGGAAAGGAGTAGTTTGTTGGACAGATGCCGCTGCGCCTTCCGGTAGTACGGTGGGCGTATCCAACCGTGGCGGCCACTGTTCGTGCTCCTCAACCGCCACGTCGGACAATTGTTCAATAATCAACTGAGGTAGTGAGGCAGATTCCACCTCCACTCGCTCCTCTTCGCCCTTTCCGACGGTTTTGGATCTTGTCCCGCTGGACGTCGATCATCTTGCGTGTCAGTGGGCTCCCGCTGCGTCGGTTTCCGGATTGGGCTTTGTCGACGACTCCCTCGTCCGACACTATGATAGTCACGCCGGCCGGGTTCCGGTGGAGGCGTACGTCGCGAGCGTCCGCGTCCCCTGGACCTATCGCTCCGAGCTCGGGGTGGCTCATGCTCTCGCCTGGCTCGGTGCTCATAGGATCCATGAGGAGTCGGGCTGACTCGTCGGTGATGCTGTTTCTGCGGGATCTCGGTAGTCCCGCTCAGGTTCACGTCTGAATTCTACTTCTCCAGATTGAGACACTCGAGGTAGAGATTTGGCGTAGTACCTCTCTTAGAATTGGCTAGTAGAGGTAGGTTCTTGGGGTCCACGGAAGAAGACTACCCGCTATTCTTCTCGGGTTCGGCGTTCCCTGCCTTCCTTTTTCTGCATCCGGCGTCTCTTGTCCTCTTCTTCTCTGCATCGCCTTCGCTCTCGAGAGTCGTCACGTTCACGATATTGATAAGCGTCCGGTCGTCTTTGAGAATGGTGCAAGAACTGGTTTGACAGTAATCGGCGTCGAGCTCGGCGCCTGGGCTTAATCCTTTCCTGTCTCTCCAGCTTGTGCTAGTTTCATGTAGACAGTTTGACCGCTTCACTAATCGTTGCAGCATCTGTTCCAGGATTTTTCTTGTGTGCTAGAGCTAGGTTGGTTCGGATTAGGCAGAGATTCTTGGTGTCTTGTGACCCCGTTCATCTCCGCCACCTCATCTTCCACGCCTGCAGCAAGTCTGTGTCCTGCAGCTTCAGAATCCATGGTTTCGTCACCCGATGACAGTTCGACCTCTTCTTCGATTTCCCAGGAGTCTTGGGATCCCGTCTTCTCCGTTGCCTGGGTCTTCCCGCTGTGGTGTAGCTTTGGCAGCTGTTCTATCCTCTGCCTCTTGGCCAAGGTGGACAGCGCCGCTGCCGCGATCCCACCAGCGTTCGTTCCGGTCACCGCATCTCTGAGGTTTGGCTCCGACCTCGCCTGAGATACCCTCGACGTCGGTGGTCGGTTCAGGAGGGGGTCCATTGTGCTCATTTTCGGTGAAGGAGGAGCATCCACAGTAGGCGGGGCTTGGAAGTTGATAATGCCCTCAACTTCCTTTGGTTTCAGGGCCCTGGATGGTGCCGGTTTCTTCCGCATTGGCCTCGTCTTCCGTTCGTCCAGTTTGGACAATAGGTTGAGCAAATGTTCCAAGTGATCAGTAGTGAGCAAATAGCAGCAAGACGAATGGGCAGACTGGAGGACTAATCAGTAATTAATGTTCCATCCATGGAACGTCCTCGGCCAATCTGCAATACAACAATACATCTTCACATCATTCGTCCAGTATAGGCAGCTATCCAATCCCAACACCCAAAAATTTTGAAAAATTTGCAGCTTAATTGCTCAAATCAGCAAGGTTGACTAAGACTTCATACGACCACTGAGAGACGGGCAGGCTATCTAATGAACTAAAGGCCCCTTTTTCTGGGCGATGTACTCCCCTCATAGTTGAAGTTTGCGTGGGCCCCCTGTAGGTTGCTGGTTTTGAACCCAAGCTCGAAGAATCGTAGGCAAAAAAAATTTGCGGTGACCGGATAAAAATTTAGTTCTGGAGATGGTGATTCTGACTGCAGGTGGACTGAAGGTCTACTTGGTGGTAGCTGAAACCTCAGGGCAGGAGAATTTTGTGGTAGTTGTAAATAGTGGACACCGAGGAATTTTGCACACAGGACAATTGATTTCATCGGACCAGCACACAGGAAGCAGATGAGTTGTTTATCGGCACAATTCTATATACATACAATATATACAAGGCAAAGCATAGCAAAGCACAGCAAAATACACAGCAATGATGTTGAGATAGGGGTTCAACCGAGTTCGGTATTCTGATCGATGCCTCATGGCCTCGCATATACCTCACAATGTAATCCCTATTTTCCTCGGGTTGACTGGACTTAACACGGAGTCCGAAGATTCCAAGTTCGGGTCAGCACCACAGCAGGTGGGCTGATTCGTCTGTTGTTCTATGCTCGCTCCATTTTCCTTTTCGTCTTCCGTGTTTGGTTGGTCCATCTCTTCTTCGAAAGTCGGCGGTGGTGGAAGTTTCTTTAGCCGGTTCACGTGGATCGGGTTGAAGATCTCGTCCGTGTAGAGTGACTGGATACGCACATTGTGCGGGCTGAGTTTCTCCACTACCCGGTAGGGTCCTTGGTACTTTTGTCTCAGCTTCGGACTTTGACCAGGCTGAATTTGGTGTCTGGAGACGTCTTTCATGACCAGATCTCCGACCTTGATTTCCTCCGGCTTGACCTTTTTATCGTACTGGATCTTAATTTTGGTCAAAACTTCTTCCAAGGCTTTCTTCCCGATTTCCCAGCTTCTTCGGACTCGTTGAACGACTTCGTGCTTATAGCACTCTGTACCCTCTGTTGGTTCTTGGAACCTTTTCTCCATTAGCGCAACGTCATCGGGCAGGTTTGGGTCTCGTCCGTGTAGCATGAAGAATGGGGTGTCCTGGATGGAGGCATGTACGGACACCCGGTAGGTGAACAATGCCCACGGTAACTTCTCGTCCCAGTTGGGGTGTTTCTCGTTGACGTAGGCCATGATGAACTTCCGTAGGGTCTTGTTGAGACGCTCCGCTACACCGTTGCACTGTGGATGGTAGGCCGTAGTCTGAAATTTCTGTGATTCGCAGATCTTATAAATGGCCTTCATCAGGTTGGAAATGAAGTTAGGCCCCTGGTCAGTCAGAACCTCCTGTGGTACTCCATGTCGGGCTAAGAAACCTTCCAAGTAGTGGCGAGCAATAGTCTCCGCCTTTTCGTTCCGCATTGGTCAAGCTTCTGCCCATCTGGTGAGGTGATCCACGATGACCAAGACGCATTTGTTCCCTCGGCTGCTCGGTGGGAAGTGGCAGACATCCATAGCAACACGTTGAAATGGAGTCGAGACCGGTGGAAACAGCTTCATCGGGGTCTTTGGATTCCGGTTCACAGGTGCAAAACGGTTGCGGACCGTGCAAGACCGTATGTAGTCCCCTGCGTCCTTTGCCATGGTCGGCCAGAAGTATCTGGTCTTCAGCTGATACATGACCTTTTTATAGGCCATGTGTCCTCCGCCTTCGGGTGCGTCATGGGCTGACTTCAAGACTTCCTTCCGATAGCGTTCCAGCAGGTAGAGTGTTCGGTGGGCCTCTTGGCGTCTTTTGTTGTTACTTTCCACGTAACAACGGTACAAAATTCCTTGGTCGTAGTCGTAGTCGGCGAGAGATCTGATAAAAATGCGCCGGTTCTCGTCTGTAGGCTCTTCTTTCTTCTCGAAGTAGTCGACCATGGTTTTTGCCAGTGGGTCCTTGAGCAGTTCTTGGTGCCATTCCTCGTCCGAGACATTTAGGATGGGCAGGAGTCGTTCCGGCGGATACATTTGGTCCGTCACGTCCATTTCCTCTTCATCCTCTTCTGGCGCGAAAAAAATTTCGTCCTCAGGTCGAGTTGCCGGCTATTTCTCCATAGTTGTTGGGCCCGTACGAAACTCGTCTCCCTCAGATTCTGTGACTCCTGTCCCAGTGTCCGAGTTCTCGACGGTCTCATTCCGGGTTGGGCTGACCCGTTTCGGTGACCTTTGATTCCCGTTCCCTCGGTTCTTGATCTTCTGTGTCTCTAGCGGTTCCAGCATGGGTTTCCCAATTAAAAGATTTCGCGAAAGGGTATCGGCTACGTTGTTCTCCCGTCCTTTCCGATAGGCTATCTCGTAGTCGAATTCTTGCATGGCTAGGGACCACTTTGCTAGACGGCTCTTAGCTAGGGCTTTGTCGTTGGCCCGAAACAGGAAGGTCAGGGCTTCATGGTCCGTCACTATGGTGAACTTCTGATGGGTGAGATAGTGTCGGAAGTGACGGCAAGCCCAGACCACTGCAAGTCCCTCGGTGATAGAGTATTTCTTCTCCCCACTGGTCAATGTTCGGCTGATGTAGGCAATTGGGTAGATCTTGCCCGTTTCGTCCGCTTGTTTCAAAACTGCTCCGATCCCTTCGATGCTAGCGTCGGTACACAGTACAACCGGTTTTGTCCAGTCAGGATAGGCCAGGACTGGGGTGGTGACCATGGCCTTCTTCAGTCGTTCAAAGGCTAGCTCCGTCTCGTCCGTCCAGTTGTGTTGTTCCCCATTCGTCAGCAGTTTATTTAGGGGCGCAGCTATCTTTCCGAAGTCTTTCACGAAGCGGCGATAGTAGCCAGCTAACCCTAGGAATCCCCGTAGTTGTTTTTGGTTCTTGGGTCTTCGGAAGTTCTGGACTGCTTCCACTTTCTTTGGGTCCGTGGACATCCCTTCGGGTGTGATAATGTGTCCCAGGTATTCCACCCGTGTCCGAGCAAACACACACTTTTTGGCATTCAGAAACAAATTCTGCTCGCGTAGGGTCTCAAAGACATTTCGCAGCATTTGCAGGTGGTGCTGCTCGTTCGGCGATGGGATCAGGGTACCATCGAAGTAAACAGGCATGTCCGTCAAAATTCGGTCCATGATCCGCTAGAATGTGGGTGGGGCGTTGGTGAGTCCGAAGGGCATCACATTCATATGGAACAGGCCCATATGAGTGATGAAGGCAGTCTTCTCCTTGTGCTCTGGTAGCATCTCGATCTGCCAGTAGCCACTGCTCAGATCCAGGGTTGAGAAGAGTTTCCCTTTACTGAACATGTCCAGGATCTCGTCGATTTTCGGCAGGGGGTAGCGGTCCTTTCTGGTGATGTTGTTCAGCTTGCGGTAATCCACGACCAAACGGGTGGTTTTGTCCTTCTTGGACACTAGGATCACCGGTGAAGCCCATTGTGAATCCGATGGCTCGCAGATCCCCGCTTTGAGCATGGACTGGATGTGCTTTTCGATCTCCGCTCGTTCCAAAGGGTTCACTCGGTAGGCCTTGGCGGTTACCGGTCCTTGCTCCCCAGTATCGATGGCGTGGTAGCCTGCTTTGCAGCGGAGGCCGGCCAGTGGTTTCTCAAAGACATCGGCAAATTCTTGCAGGAGCAGCCGAAGTTGCTGCTTAGCTTCCTCCGTTAGGTCCGCTGAACTGAGGTCCACTTCGTCAGTAGGCTTTTTGGGCTTCTCGGTTTCTTCCGGTTTCAGGGCATTAGCCAGCAAGTGTTCCGTCTGCGCAGCCCCTCGAGCATTTACCGGGCTTCCGTGTACCTCATGGTCCAGTTGTACCCTCGAATGCTTTTGGGGTGGCAGCTGGACTTTTTCATAGTCGGGTTCATACATGGCTAGGGCAAACTCTTTCCCCTCCGTTTCGCCGATCAAGACCTCTTCGGTGTAGGCAATACGCATTCCACGTGCCAGCAGGGTCTTCTGATCGCTCAGGTTGTAAACCCGGATATAGTTTGGGTCTTTCGGGTCCATCAGGGCGTGGGGTACGAATATGTCGTACTTCTGTCCCACCGTAGGGTCAGGAACGGTGACCACGGGATTTGCTGGTATACATCAGCAGGCTGAGTGACCCCCATAGTTATACTTGCGGCTAGGTTTCACCTCCGCGTGTACCCAATCACAGGTGTTCGGAGCGATCCAAACGGATTCGCGGGCGCTAACTTCAGACACTGCCAGATTCATCCGGCCAATGTACTTCAGGATAGCCGCGATATGGGCGGGGCTCATCAGTTCGCGATGTTCGAAGGGGCCGGAGATGCTGTGGGTGCCCGGGTGGATGGACAAGTGGAATTTGGCTAGGAAGTCCATACCCATCAACAAGTCATAAGGACTGTGCGGTGAGACGTTGAAGGCGTGCGTCCAGGTGCGTCCAGCAAACTGGAGCGGCAGATCCACTGATCCTTCGAAAATCACCATTTCCCCATTGGCTACTTTAGCCGTGGGTGTCGTCGGCAAATTCAGTTTCAGGTCCGGGTGCTTGTCCTTCAGCATGTTGAAGAACTTCTGTGAACAGATGGACATTGTGGCTCCCGTGTCCACCAGGCCGAACAGTGAGCAACCCTTGACGTGCACGTTGACTAACGGCACTGATGACGGGATCACCTTTGATTTTTCCCCCATGTAGAAGTTCCCGTTATTCACGAACTGACAGATGTAGTTTGCGGAGACTGGGTGACAGGAAAGGCGTTAGGCGGGAGATTGCTAGGTGGTTGGTCCACCTTCTTGTCTTCCGTTTCCGTCTGGTTTCCCTTCGAAACTCCCTGGCGGGGGTTGAACAGCGCGTCCTCTTCTGTATCGCCATCTTGGCCCGAGGATTCCGAGAGTTCTGGAACTCGCTGAGGCTTTCGTCGAGACTTTTTCTTGTTTTTGGCGAAATCGGCAGCGGAGGGTTGGCTCTCTTCTGTGGGTGGTTGTATCCGGATCTTGATCCGCTGAGGCAGGGGTTCTTCCTTCTTGTTCCCCTCCTCACTTTGTTTGTTGTCCACCTTAGCCGTCTCAGCCTTCTTTTGGGTTTCATCCACCCAGGTAGGCATGAGGTTGGCTTCCACACCCACGTGATGCACATTGGGGCCTTGGTGTTGGAATCGGACATATTTGCCGTTTCCTTTTACAAATGCCAGAACTTCCGCATCACAAGTGTATTTGAGGGAATCCCCCCTTATGTATGGCATCCGGGCAGCATATTCGGAGTAGGCTTCTAGCTCCGGTGCTGGTACGTCAGCGACATAGATCTGGTTATCCCAGGTTAAAGCGTTGACGCGGATTAGCTCCGGTGTCGAACCCATGTGGCTATATTTGGCCAGGAATTCCGCGTGCTGGGCCATCTTTTCCAGTCGCTCCGGATCCTTTTGGTGCTGTATTGAGGCAGCTTGTGGGGGGTTAGGCTCCGAGTAGTAAGTCGGTGGTCCTTGTCCTTGCCGATTTTGAAATGCCTGATTGACGTTTCGGCTTCGTCCGCGTCCTCGTCGAGTTCCTCTGAAGACCCTTGGTGGCTGGTTTCAGTTTTGGTTCCACTGTGGTTCCCAGTTTTGGTTGTTAATCGGGCTCCAGTTTGGGTTCCAGTTTTCTCCTTGATAATTTCGTTCCTCGTGATAGGCCACATTATTTCCCCATTGTGACTGGAACTGATGTTGTTGGTTGGTGAATCCACCCCCAGGTGATTGTTGGAAGTAGTCCTCCGACTGGTTGGGGCTAGAGGAGTATTCCTGGATCAGTACCATTTGCGGGTGGTCAGGGTTGTGGTCGTCCTCCGGGTAAAAGTCTTCATCGAAATCACCGACCATCATATAGGCCACGTTGTTGCGGTTGTTACCTGGTCGCTGCGGGTAAAAATTTCCTCCTGGCGTGGTTTTCCACGGTTTAGCCCCTGGCATCGTTGACTGATTAGGCGGGGGTTCAAGCTGTTGGGGTTTTCGGGGGGTCTGGAAGTTCCCCTGATTCTGTTGATACGTGGGGCGGCTTTGCTGAAATGGTGTAGTGGGAGAGGTTCCTCTGCCTCGACCATTGCCCGTTCCGAACTGTCCTCCACGTGGGGTATAAGTCCCACGGTTCATGCCGCCTCCACGGCTCTGGAAAGATCCTCGCCCTCTGGGTGCGGCGGTAGATGGTGGGTGTGTGGCACAGTGTCGGGCCAAATGCCCCTTTCCTCCGCAACGGTAGCACTCCGCATTAGGGTTCACCAGGTTGGGCTGGAAGGTCGACTGTTGGCACCGGGGACTAGGCTGGCTCTGGTAGGGTTGGTCTTGAGGCTCCGGTTCAGGTGCGGCCGGTGGGAATTGTTGCTGTTGGTTTTGCATCATAGCGTGGACTTGCATCTCACGCGCATGCAACAGCTCTTCTCGGCAGGAATTGATGAGGGCTCGCATTTCCTCCGCGTCCTGTTTCAGTTGGTCAGCCACCGTGATGTTAGGCTGCTGTGGCGTGGTTGTCGGGGCCGAGGTAGGCTTGGCCGTTTCTTCCAGGATGGTTTGTAAGATCTGCTGTTGTTCGTCGTCTACCGTTGCTTCTTCTTTGGATCTCCGGCTATGTGAGATAGCAGGGCCGTCGGGACTTGGCTAGGATTTCCTGCTCCGCTTCCATTTTGGACAGATTCTCCACCAGGCGTCGCAAGGATTCCCGGTTTTTGGGCCAGCTTTCCACCTGGGGTAGAAAAGGCAGGGCGACCGCACGTAGACTGTCTCGCAGTCCGGACTCCAGTCGTGACATGATCTTCTCAGCTCGTTGATCGTCGGTCATTGATTCTCCCGCGTAGGCTCTGGACAAGAGTGTTTCCAGCTCTGAGGCATATTCCGCCACAGTCTCGTCCACATGCTGCGATCTCAAGTAGAACCCTTGCGCCAGCGACTCTTGCTGCTCGGGTCGCGGTTCATACAAGAGCCGTAGCTTGCTCTTCAGTCCCTCGTACGTGAGTGGCATATTGGCTTGCAGTGCCATCTTAGCCACAATAGTCTTGTCCAGACAGGAAATCAGGGCAGGGCGCCAGCAATCGGGCGAGATTGAGTTGGCCTGGGCCACTGCCTCGAAGACAATGCTCCAGTCGGCCACTTGGTGGCTCCCTTCTTGTTTCCCTGGAACAGATCAATGTTGCGGAAGATGGAGAAATAGTTCCTCCGTCCGTTCCCGGCTGCAGCAGCTGCGGCAAGTTGGCTGATGTAGGGTTAAACCGCCATAGACAAATCCGAAGTAATGGTATTGGGGGCAGGGGCCGTTTGGGACTGGCTAAAGGTAACGGCCTTTTGAGTCGGGGGTGCTCTTGGTGCTTCCGGTTGGGTCCCATAGGGGTAAGTCAACCCCAAGGGAGAGGCCTCCGTAGTAGGCCGGGTCGTCCCCTATAGCCTCCCATTCGCGGGGGTAATGGGTGATGTAGGGAAGTCGGCCATGTCCGACGCCAGGTTCCGCTTGGTCGAGTTGGTCGGGTGCAACGGTGTCTGGGTGGGCGGTTGTCGGTTGGTGGCCGGTAATGGAGGAACCAGCCGGTTGTAGGCTTCTTCCAGGTTGGCCAGCATACGGCCCTGGTCGGGCATTGAGAACCGGATCACCCCAAACTCAGATGCCTGGTAGTGGGTCCGGTTCGGCCCTCTACGCCTTCCATAGCAAATTTGTTAGGCAAGCCGGATTCTCCCCTCATATTTGCCATGACCTCCCGTGTGAAATTCCGTCCCAGGATTCGAGATTCCAGCTCGTCCACCCTTTTCCACAGGATTCGTTGGACACAGTGTTCTTGCACTGGTTCGTTGGTGGGGACTATGGTAGTTTGTCCCGTATATTCGTCCCAGGCTAGGGAGGGATCGTCCTCCTGGTGGTGTGCCACCATGCTATTTCCCGGAGGTACTACAGCAGGGACATTCTGGATCTAGACTTCCTCCGTGGGTTGAGTTGATGTCAAATTCGGGGGTAGTTGTTGCTGACTTATCCCACTCTGATGCTCTTCCGAATTGGCCAAGCCTGCTGTGGCTACCATAACCACATGGTTGTCATCGGGAGGGTGGAGGGCAGCTGGGCAAGTGCCTAAGGCTCCTCGTCCCGGCTAGTCCGTCTGTTCATACTGCTTAGGTCGGGGGCGGGGAGGTGCTGAGTAGACCGCAGGGTCCCGTTGTACTGGGTATAGGTCGGGTTGGGGCTGGTTCAATTCCTTGTCTTCCAGCTTCCTGGCTTCAGCCGCAGCTTTGAGTCGTCGGTAGAACGGCCAATATCTCTCCGTATCCCCAGGCGTCTTCGGTAAGGCCTCGTAGAGTTGGTTCAACTTTTCATTTAATTCAGCGATGGTCAACTTCTTCTGACGGTCATCAGTACTCCTTCTGGGTTACGGTAGCCGCAGGTGAATGAAGAGGCATTGGGCTGAGCACTGGACATAGATGAGTCAGCGTAGGTCTTCGAGCTTCCGGTGGTTGTAGATCCATCCCAGTATTGATGGGTCAGGTACCGTGGTGGGTAGTACCCATCCAGGCTCTCCTGGTGGTTCCCAGCAGGGGTGGGGGCCAGACCGGTTGATCGCAGTTCGTTTCCAGTAGAGGCTCGTGCCTCAAACACGCCGGAACCGCAACTCCACTCGGAATGGTTGGGGTCAACATGGTGCTTGGGCAATCCGGGTCGTTGATTCGACGCCAGAGTAGTAGGCTGGACCCAAGGAGAGTCGTCCCAGGGTGTGTGTGGTCCCACGGGCAACTGATGCGCAGCAGGGTGTTGCTGGAGCAGCCGGATTTTCTTCTACTGTTGAAGCAAGTTCGGGTAGCGAATATACCCTGAGCTCTTGCTTTGATGATTTGGCTGGGTCTTCTGGTACAGTTCCGGGTAGCGAAAATACCCCGGTGGACTGCGGAGCAAATCCGGGCTGATCACTGGAAGCCGTACTGGGTAGCGAAGATACCCCAGTTATCTGTGAGGGCGTTGCCGTGCGCCTAGCACTATCTTATAGTGGGTAGCGAATATACCCCACTGTTTGGCAATTGCTTTTCAGAATTAGCAGGAGCTGCGGCATTGGGTAGCGAATAAATCCCAGTGGTCCGCGGTGTCAGATCCGTCTCAGCTGATGTGGCGGGACCGGGTAGCGAAAATACCCCGGTGGTCCGCGAAGGCAGATTAGCTTTGATGGTCGGTGCGGTTTCGGGTAGCGAATAAACCCCGACTATCCGCGGCACTGATGATCCATCTTCGTATGAGCCCAAGTCACTTGGACTCTGTGACCAGGGGGAGGAATCCCCGGTTGAGCTTCTGGGCCAATCTGATGATTTCCCGGATGATGACCAGGAGCCGGAGGTCGTCTGCTTCGTATCTTCCTTGATGGTGGACGGCATTTTTCCACGGCTCCAGGCTGCGTTCTCAGCTTCTGATGAGGAGGTGGTCGCATTCAGGGTGTCCCGTTTCTCATTGATGTCTCGTGACCTCAACTGAAGACTGTAGAACTCCTTTCCTGCGCCAAAGGAGGAGTCCCCAGAATCTGCTGGTTCTTCATCATTCTTCGTCCGCTGGGCTTCTTCTCCGTTGACCACAGGTAGGTTCGTTCCCCGTGGTTCTTCTGATGGCTGACGTGGGGTACTAGTTACAGGTACCGCCACTGGGTCCCCTTCCCAACTTTTTGAGCCCAGGGTGGCGTGAGGTATTTTAGGTGTATAATCCTCAGCCGAATTTTTGACGTCCCCAGCTTCGTCACTAGAAGCAGTATTTTGAGGGGTTTTCACCCCAATGTTGGTGGTCAAGGGGGCAAAGCCCCCGTTAGTAGAAAATGGGTCCCCTGGGTATGCACCCAATTTTTGGTGGAGTGCGCGTACATGCGCACCATATTCTCTGATTTTCTTCTCTCTCTCTGGGCTATTCCCAGGGGGAGGCTTCTCCGCCGTGTTCTTCAGAGCCACCGACAATGGGCGGCGGTCTTCTTCTTGCACTGGATCAGCACTGGTCGGAGAGTTCACCACAGGGGCAACAGTTTCTTCGGGGGCAATCGCACCACTGGTTGGGGGACGGTCTGGGTCTTAGTCGTCGATAGCAGCTTCAGGTCGGTGAGGATCACGCGCAGGGGCGCCGGAAAACAGCCGTCGTCTAACCGGTCTGCGCTGGTGGGTCTGCAAAAGAGGGTCCAAAACCTCCGCCGTACTGTGTGGGGGTTGGGGGTCAGGACACGTCGCCAGAGAGGGTGGCCCCTCCACCCTGTGTGCCGTGGTTTTCTGGGGTGCGTCGTCGCACTCCTTAGCACTCGACACAGGGTCAGAGGAAGCCGGGCACAACTGCAATACCAGATGGGGGCAGCAACGGGAGCAGGTAGGTCCAGCAGGTGAGCGATCGTAGCGCGCAAGAAAAAGGCGCAGCGGGGGAATAGGTCGTAAATCGGGGGTTATAACCACCGCCGAAAAAGGGACAGGGATAGCAGGATCAGTCCCGTATACGCATACCCCGGGACGAGGCGCACGACGGCATACGGTAGGGCTTGGGGCCACGAAGTAATGGCCTGCGCAGGGGTTGCGGTAGACATGACAAGGGACAATAGGGGTCAGCGAAAATTTTGGACAATAGGGCCCGTAATAATTGGCACAAGATACGCTGAAAACTGGGCCTCGCACACAATTATGTGACAATAACAGTCCAATAATACAATCAAAATAATGAGAGTAAAGGAGACCAAAAATAATTGAGTGACCCAAGAAGTGGCACGAAAGAGGGGGTGAGGGGGGAGGCACAAAAAACATACATATTATAGGCGCACAATACAAATATATATACGAGAATAAAGCGCCGATTTATACACAAAAAGTTATTAATATATATACCCCACACAATACAAAATTTCACATATATAAGGCGCACCCAAAAAGACTGGAAAAAGGAAAAACTAAGCGCCACAAATACAAAAAAATTACAAAATATATCACAAAATACAATCAAAACCACATATAATGCTCAATATGAGACTACCTCTTATCCTGGCAGCCTCGCCACATTTGTAAGGCAGCTCGTTGCCGCACCTACTAATGGCCCAAGCGGGAACAGTGGGTACCGGCTATCTGGGGAGGATTGTTCACTCGCCCGTAGCCTCGACCACACCGCCAGCGGGGCTTCCAGGTATCGACCACACCGCCGGCGGGGCTTCCAGGTATGATGAGCGGGGTCCTCCGTGCGGGCCGGGGTTGCCAGACACCGACGGGAAAGGGGGCTTACCTACTCTACGGGGCTAGGCGCAGTAGGCGCAGATCACAGAATTAGCACTGCCCGCTAAGCCTGAATGGGCTTCCCTGAGCGGGGCAGCAGACGGTGATGGGGCAGAACGTGGCGCAAACGGAACGCAGAGGTGGCAGGGCCTCACTAGGCCGATACTGCCCGGGGACTGTAACAAGTACTGATGCGGCAGGGCCTCTACTCCAAGACTGCCCAAAAGGTAACGCGAACGCGACTAGTAAAAATAACACATTTAATGAAAATCCAGACGGGCCATTTAGGCAGAAAATACAGGCCGAAAGAATACAAGACCAACCGATATAAACACCGCCGTACAGGCCTGGCGCAAAGGTTTATTCTACTTTGTCCCAATTCTACTTTGTCCCAATGATTATGATTGGCTGTTGCGGTTTGATTGACAGTCCAATTAAAATTGGGTAGGTGGAGCGTGACTAAGGTGACAGATTGAGGGCAAAACAATTATCTAATAAATTATTGGAAAACGTAGCCAACATAGAGTTTGAAAGAGCTACCGAACAAAAAGTTTGAAATAACAAAAACCTACCGCAGACATTTGTTAACAGTACTAATACCACACAAAAATGCTCAATAGCATGGATCTCGTTTATAGTTTTGTAACTGTCAAGACTTGGTTGGAAATTGACTAGGTTTACTATCTATATATTGCTAACTACTTCAACTTAACAATTTTTTAATTTTTAATTAAACTTACGTTACTCTTATGTTTAAGCCAGTTAGTAATAGCATGTGAATTAATTTTAGGCTAAATATCAATGAAATCCGCCAAATTGAATACAGCAGGAATAGGATTTTTTAAAATTTATATTTATGTATTGAACGCTTAATATTTTAATAATTTCAATATTTCTTTTCAACAATTTTGTACGTTTGCTTGATTTCATTAAGATTAAAAATCCAATTGTTTAATCAAAAACTGTAATGTAAAGAAAGCAATACATAGATATGCTCCGCCTACTTGGTGTACCTCATAGTTTATTGGGTGCACAAATATAGGCGTCAGCCAATCAGATTTGTTGGGACAAACTAGAGTTGGGACAAAGTAGAATACGCCGGCGCAAACCACCGCACTGCATAATAATCCTGCAGGCTATTTTACAATGAGACTAACTGAGCGTATACACACAGAAGAAATGACAAGTACGTATATAACGTTAAATTAAATTGAGCGGTAATTCATATTGTTGAAAGTATGAAAGGTAAGTGGAGTGTGAATAGGGAGTAAGGGAGGGTCTCCCAAGTGCAGCTTTACATTAGACTTAGGTCAACCGTAAGCCCCCCAGTCCCCACTCAGACTTCACGTACATATGACACAAGCCCCCCCCCCCTTCCTGCTAGTGAGAAAATAGTGCCGTGAACTTAAAATTTGCCATTGTCGGCTGGAAAAAGTGAAAATAGTGAAACAAGTAGACTCCTAAAAGGAGTAAAATTCCTGCGTAGAGAGTTATATTGGTAGTCAGCAAACTAAAATTATTAAATGTAAAATTTTTGCGAAACTCAGATTCAGATGCATAGGTAATGCATGACTAAGAATCGACTGGGAAACTTAAAGTTTCCCAGCCAACCTCACTAACAACTGCACCAATCACTTCCCAAGTCTGACAACCTTGAATTAGCCACTGCTACAAAAGTGGCCCTTAATTAAAATCTTCAAAGCTTTGCTTTAAATTAAAACAAACTGTTTGTTGATTATATGTCCTATGTCTCTGTAAAAATCAAATTCACGTAGTATGTGCTTCATTTTTACGTCGAAGAATCAAATGTTTGTGTTTTGTATTTACTATTAAACGCTGATTGGCTGTGGCTAAATGCCAACAGCCAATCAGATCGTTGCCAGACAAAACAAACTTTCAGCGAAGGGGGGGACACATACAGCAAAACTAAACAATTCCACACCAGGTGGGGGCAGCAGTTTATTTTTGTCAAACTTATGGTTTGCTATGGTTTGATCCCATTACTGTAACTAGTTTTGGAGTTCAGCTTGCTTTCTGTACTTCTTCATGGCAGTCATGCCCCCCACGGTTGGAGCACGCTTGCGTCTATAACCCTTTAATGCCCAGAGCATCTCGCGCCAGGCAGCCTGATTCTGACACCTTCTAGTTTTTCCTGTTGCGCCACAGCGCGACAGGTACTTTATACTTGGTTTGTATAGAAATTGCAGAATCTGTACATGCAGTTACTTACCTAACTGAATACCTAGCTAGAGTGTTGTGTGTGTGTGTTTGCTCTTGACTGACTCTGCTTGCGGTGTCTGTCAACAGGTTGCTGTCTTTACTGTCAGACCAATTACATGTACTATATCACCTGTTTGTTATATGCTATGCATATACATAATATAACAGTATATAAGAATGAATGCTTGTCTGCTGTTCTAGTTACGTTTCTGGTTAAATATATAGATATCGCTGCAACAATGGTCAGTAATTTGTGTTAGTTTGGCTGTATGCTGAACTAGACCGGTTTGATCATTCTGACTCAAGAGGTGGTGCATTTGTGCATCAGTCATATGCGGGTTTCCAAACTTGTAGTTGCAACTCGTATCAAATGGCCTACCCATGAAATTTTCGGTGACTACCGTTTCGTGTTAAACTTACAATGCTTCATGTGCACTAAACGTTAATAGTTTAAAACAAGCACGTTTTGTGAGTAGAGTTGAATTATTTTTGGAAAGATGTCATTGTGACGTGCTTGCAGTGCTGAGGATATTCTTCGAATATAAAACGCGGCACCATAATGTTTTGTTGTCAATATTTGTAACTAAACATGACCACTTTCAGTCTTGATATATATTGATTTCTAGCCTGCAATGTCATCGCTTTAGTCGATTAATGAGTCTAAATTTGCCTCTGAGGGGGACTTTCAGTGACGCAATTAAGTTTTGCGGTCAATTCGGGTTTCAAGATTACATACATATGCACGCTAGAAATCGCATGCCATCCTCATTCATTAAACATATTTATCTACATTTCACATAGTGAAAATGTGGTTTAAAAATAGGTATGTAAATAAAAAGTTTTAGTTCCACAAAAGCAGAAGGAACATTGTTCTGTGGCAGAACTGAAATGTTCTGCATGCACTTAGTTAAGTTGCATCACTGCATCGAGCTTATTCCTAAAACAACACTACGAGCAAAGGGATCCAAAACAATCGGGTCTGAAGTGAAACGACACTTCTGACCATCACATGAAACGGTTCCCATTTCCAAGTGTTTCATGTCGTTTCGTATGTTCTGATATATAATCTACGAAACGCTGATGCAACAGGTTTCGTCATAATACAGTGTGCTGTCCACAGCGTTATTAGCACTTGACAGACATGCGAATGGAATCGCTGCCTGTTCTATTCTGTGTATGCACGTACACAAACTGACACACACACCCACAAAAACAGTGTAATCTGCTGACCTAGCAGCCAGATTACACTAGGATTGTTCAATTTGCGTGCTAAGCATATGAGAGCTTTGCACTATAGTATATACGCGGCGGCTGAGGCCGCCGCGTAATAAACAAATCACGCATAATAGCATTTTCTATTGCTGAATTTGCCAAAAGAGATCCGATACTGATACGGGTACAAGATGACAAAAATGGTCAACTAATTACCAAGTGACAACTACACGCACACACAGCTTTTACTGCAGAAAGTGTAAGTAAGATGTCGCAAAGAACGATGAAATATGCTATCATTTATTTTTGGTTTGTTTGTACTAATAATTTTTTTCTGCAAAATCTTTTGCAATAAACAGAAATAACATTAGTTATGATAAACTTTTGAAGATTAGACTTCAATGGCTCGTTCGTCGAGTGCAATGATTCCCGCTTACAGTGTGAGAGGCCCTTGATTCAAGTCCAGGACGAGAAATGATGATTCTTGCAATTATTTTGAAGACTAAATATAACTTATTGTAATTTTTAAAACGAAATTTAAGGTGATTTTAAATATACACAGTTTGATCTTAACAACCTCATTATAGGATTGTTGCAGCAATTTTCAGAGTGTGTCAGACTGTCAGTAATTTAATTTAATTTTGATTTTGTGCTGACCAGAGATGAAAACGGGTTGAATCAAATTTTGGGTCGGGTCGGGCTTGGGTGGCGGTCCGTAACCCAAAATTTTTTGGCTAGTAAATGTTGTGTTTGGTGAACAGTTTTAGGATTAGTTTTAGCTAACATTGAGTGCATTTAAAAAATTTATTTATTTATTTTGCAGTTATGACTTGATTTAAAAACAAAAGCAAAGCAATGCAAATTTGCGGCTATATTTTACAAATATGCCGGCTGAAATTTAGTTGCATTAGTTTTCTCTGCATTTTCGTGATCAATGAGTTTCCTAAATCAAACAGACTGCACACAGCGGCTCTTTTTTTAAATACAAGTACTTTTGCCCAAAGCGACACCGTGACCAAAGCAAAAATATAAACGCAGAAAACTAAAAATTATAACAGCGACTGGAGTCTGGGACTCTGCGGCTGCGCACTAGGGTGTCTTGAAATTTCAGTTTTTTTACATTCATCTCCGTGTACTGGTCACAGTACAAAATGTGTTAAAAATAATCAATTCTGATGCTGCCGTGTTATACTTTTAAAATAATGTACTAGAAAATAATCAGTTCTGATTCAGCCGTGTTATGCTCTTCCAATAATGTACTCTTAAAATCTAAAGGTGGATTTCACAAAGGTGGTTTTACTAAACCATGGTTTTACGCACGTTTTTATATGATTTGCACATAATTTCATTACGAAATATCGCTTTTTTTTTTTTTTTTTTTTTTTTTTTTTTTTTGTTGTGTTTTTTTGTTTTTTTGTTTTTTTTTTTTTCTTTTCTTACCTTTTATTTACAATAAAGAGGTCTGTTTTATTTTTTTTTTTTCTTTTTTCTTTTTTATTTTTTTTTTTTTTATGTAGATTTTTTTTTTTTTTTTTTTTCTTCTTTTCCTTTTATTTTTCCCCATCTCCCGTTTTTTTTTTTTTTTTTTGCCTCTCCCTTATGAAACTCAGGATCAGCCAACAACTACTAAACTTTTTGCAGTTATGCACTGACATAATATCCCCACCCGTTTTTTTGATATAGTTGATAAGTCGTTTCTACGTTGAGAAAATGACATTTTCGTTCAAATGTTAAACCCTGAACTGGGGGACTAATGAAGGCAAGTAAAAAGTGCGCAGAGCGCTAGCAGAGATTTTGACCGTCGCCTACGTCTCCCAATTCAGCGAATAACGCCTAGCTTCGAGCTAGGTTTTACGGATCAGTCGCCTGGAAAAACACTCAAGTGACAGGCCCGTTTCACTACAGGCGGATGGAGAAACCACAAAGCCTACACGGCCTGACTACGACCGGCACTAACTCACTAGACTACTCTAGGCTAGCCTTACGGCACACCAACATAAAATTTAGCAATTTACTGACACGGGGGCAGACGGAATAAGAAAACCAGAACAGTGGGCATAAATTTAAATACAGAACATGCGGGGGAGAACTCCCAAAAGGAATAAAATGCGCTACGCGCCTCAGAATATTTCCCTACGTTTTACATTCGGAACATACCCATCCTGTGAAATTTGTCGTGCGGGAGAGAGACGGGGAAAAACCGACCGTACTCGTCGGACAAGCCTGGGGACTACACTAAAGGAAGCGCGAGTTAAACCGAAGTCAATTTGGAAAACTATCGAAGTTCATCCCCGTTACTTTACAATAGCAAATAAAAGAGCCCTACTGTGTATGTGTAATTTTCCAACAATTCGGCAATGTGCAACTTTGGAATTTAAAGAGTAGATCTTATAATTTCTGCAACCATGATGGAGAAACTTTAGCTCCTGGCTTGGCTTGCTGCTACGTGGCACTTATTGCATCAGCAAAGCAATGCAAAGCCATTGCCTCACGTGATCGGTACACGAAAGAGAAGCTGTAAAATAATGAAACAAACATTGCCAAATTGCGTTTTTGATGTGCGCGCGATAATTGTGTGAATTTAGAGTATAAAGAGACTATTTCTCATCGTGGAAATGTCAACCTCCACTAGTGGCAGCCCTCACTAGTCCAACAGGTGCCCCCCTGTGCAGAGGTGGCGTCTCGACAGCTCTGATACATGACACTCGGGTTGCCACCAGGGGATGTGGACATTTCCACTGCAAATATTTTTAGAACGAAACATAAAAGCACATAACAATTTCGAATTAAAACATGGTGACACAATTTCGGAGCGATAAAAACAAGTGATAACAAGTTACGCAAACAGATTAACCAATACAACGAATAATAAACAAGTCCCTAAAATTTTGGCGTAATCTCCGGTAGAAAAAAAAGCTTAAACACAGCATTCTAAATCACAAAAACCATTCCCACAGAATTTGCCTATGTCTTCCCAAAGCAATTTCACCTTCAAAAGTTCTTTCAACAACAGTTTTGACTTTATAAATTACATCGATCAACATCAAATTTAGATTTTAGGTTCGGCTTTGGCGCCCCGGTTCAATATACGAATTTAGACCAATTTTGAACAATTTTAGACATTCGCATACTAAGATAAAACAAACAGTAAAACAAACAAATACTTTAACGACTGAATTTTGATACTCTTTACGAATTTTAACACAATTTTCTTGCCCCCCTCTCTGGAGGTCTCAGTAGATAGAACTAGGGATTGCTGGAATTTTAAGTCCAGAGTGCTAACCATTACAAGAATCCGATTATCCTCAACTATAAAAGCTCCATTGTGAGTTAGTTCACCCACACACTCATACACAACTATGCCTTTGTTGGTCGCGATCCAACTCCGGCCTCACTCATACTACCCATGGGATTTTTAGGTTAAAACAATTTCGTGTCGCTTTGGGGTACCCCCTTCGTGTCGTTTGCGAGAAACTTCATAATTTAACCCAAATTCGTGTCAAAACAATTCCAATTTCAACCCTGATTCCTTCAATTTCTTTCAATAACAATAAATTTCTCGAGCCAAGGACACAAACCGGGTACTGGCCAGGTTCCCCTTGTGCCTTGCTCCATCTTTTCGACCACCTTTCTTTCGTCAACACTCTCTCAAAAAAAAAAATTTTATACAGTCTCGCATTCGTGTCCTCGGTAAAAATTTTGATTCCAGACTCACTAACTACTTATAAATATCTTCCGTGTCCCTAACGCATACATCCTACAAAATTTGGGTGACCTAACAACACATCATAGCGCGTACAATTTATATAGAACATCACCGACAAAAATTTTGGTTTGCCGCGACTGGCAATAAAAACAAGGATATTACGGATCCATTGTACAGTCTACAAAGTCCCTAGTGTTTGGGGGCCAACTATACCCTTTCATCGCCCACGCGTAGCTACCAGAGTACTTCTGTGTCAATTTATATGTCGTGAAACACCCGTCGTGGTGGCACAGCCACCCAAATCCTCCACCCATAAGTCCGGAGGGATGTTTCCTATCAAACTCTCGGGCTCCAATAGTACAAGTCCCCATAATGACCTCCCATCTACAAATATGGTAAAAATAGTTGGGTCCTTTTAGGTGAGCCCATATAGTTCTAACACTACCAGGGGTATCAGGGTAGAGTCCATGTCACAATCTCAGTCCGAATTCATTTTTAAACTTTCCCCTGACAGCTACGTTGGGTTTAAATCAGGTATAGCTTATTTTAAAGTTTTTCAAAGTCTTTGGTTATATTAGGAGCCAGTGGGGGCGTCAAGGACCTACTACCTTAGGAAAAGAAACAACAGATTAGTTATAATAATTTCGAATTCCTCATCAATTTCAAAGCTCGAAATAAAATCCAGACAAATTTTTATTACTAGACATACAATTACTACGATAACCGCCTGTACATCGGTTAGTTGTTAGAATTTTCGGTTAGGTCCTCAAAAATAAAAAGAATCAAACTGCCATTAGCTCTTTTTCAGCCCAACTTCTAAGTTTTGTTAGAAAAATTCAATTTAGTCGCGGCAAAGCCCGAGAAATAAGAACCAAAGCAAGTTATGCAGATAGTATAACAATTTCTACGTGCTGCGTTACGGTTCTGAGACTTTCACTAAGTCAAATTTCATATCTTTCGTCTTTACAATTCCAAATTTCGACAAATAATTTCGATATCACCCCCTTTTAACCAGGTTTATCATCTGTGACAATTTCGACTCATACCTACCAGTGTCGTTACCATTACTTACGCGCGCGCGTTGCACCTGTTGTACACATACACCAACAGGTTGCTACAGCAATATCTACCTTTATGTATAAAAGAAATCAAATAACACGCCTTTAATTTTAAGATCGTTAATTTTTCTCAGTCTTCCAGCCAGTACAACCCCGAATTCAGCATAGGATGTCCTAAGCGTAAAAGATGTTATAGTAGTGTTAATTGCTTTTTAAAATAAATCATTGAAACAGGCGCTTTATGCACAATTTTGGTAAAGTACGTTCGTTGGGGTAACTACTGTCTGGGATGGCACGACACTGGACGGCAATTGCTCAGAACCGTAATTCGGAAAAATTTTGGCCGTGAAACCTATTATCAGCCTACCCCTCGGATTGCTCTAAGCAATATAACCCTACACTGTTGCATCGTGTTATTGCTATCAGAAACTTGTGCCAATACTTTTGAGTACGTATGGAGGTGCTCGTACGTTTGTCCCGTTTACTGGGCTGTTCTGCCAGCCTTCCACACGTGTCTCCTGTTTGTGGTCACTCAGTGCAACTGTGTTGGGACTGTTTTATATCGTGTGTCTTTAAACTGCTGCTTGGTTCACACTTTATACTACTATCAATTTCTCTTTTTACCCCATAAAGTATACCCGTTTTGAAATAAACCCGACCAAGTTGACGTAAATTAATATCTTTATTTTCCTCAGACCAACTCAGATACGCCCGTATAGACCCGAAGCTCTATCAATATTACCGCACAATTTCGGTTGGCTTTGCGCGTATTTGAAAAGACTACTGATAACAAGCTAAAAAATGAGTATTATTAACAAACTATATAGAAATTTCTTGGGCTCATTTAGTAGCTCAAATTAGAGTCAAAGGATCCCATTAGGCTCATTTTAGCTAAATTTACTAACCAAATTAGAATACTAAACCAAAAATTTAGAACATGAAATAAATCAAATTAAACTAAACGAAACAATGTAGTGAAAATTAAACATAAAAGACAACTCAAACTTAAAAAATAAGGTTAAATTAGACAAACATAAAGCAACATAAATTTGAATATAAACTGAAAAACAAAACTAAGGCAAAATTAAAGCTGAAATGGAATGGCAAATTAGGTATCGTACAGGGAGTGCTCTTTTAGAGACTTTTTGTTAGACAATATAAACTAAATCAAACTAACTATCAACAAAGAAAATGGGGGGAAGGTTAAGTATCCTACAAGGGGTGCTCGTTCCGAGACTTCTTTGTTAATTTCAACACTAAACTCGATGAAAACAATCTTTTTGTATTTATGACTATGTTACTTTTTACTTTTCTAGTTTCTACTACAAGAAAAAAAAGGGGTTAGGTACATTTTACACTATTAACTGGAAAAATTGAGCAATATATTATGGCTAGTAGTTAAGTAAAATAAACGAAAAATACCAGTATTAGCTTTGGCAGTATTAAGCTCTATTAGTTTACATACTATACATCACATAGTTATCACAAACAAAACTATTGCTCCGATTTTAACTATTGCACCCAAATATCCGGCGTCGGCGCCCTAGGTACGCGATAACCTAGTTTCGGCACGTTCGCCTTCTACAGTATGAAACGATGGATTATGCCACCTGGCACCCGCGTAGAGACGACAGTCCCTGGGGGTTGGGTGCCTCCTATGAGCCCAAGTACCCGAAAGCACCTGGACCGAGGAGACCATACTGCGTCCTACGATTAGGTCGCCTACTCGGTAAGTACGGTTTGAAAAATGGGCTCAATCGCGTTTGACAGCGATATAACTGACAGACCTACACCCGGATTCGAACCGTTTGGTAGCTGGTTGAGCCCCGATGGACAGATCGTTCGACTACCTCACTTATCTCCTCTAGGTAAGATCCAAGACTCGCTCAAGCTACAGATAATGACAAATTGAGCCCCGATGGACAGTTCGTCTTATCACCTACTATAACCTAAGACGCGCCTCTTCAGCTACACGCTGTGCGCTTCTAGACTACACGATAATGCAATCCTTCCGCGCGATACAACCAAGCAAGTGAGACCAGATTGTTGCCCCGGCGGACAGATCGGCCTAGCCTCACAGACCCAGCTGCACCAATAGTCACATAACTTAGATGTACAACAGGTACTTTGGACCAGTGTGGTGCCCCGGCGGACAGTTCGGCCTAGCCCAAGTACCAATACACGTCACAGCCGATATAAATTACTAGGTACCTACACCAAGGTAGATTAGCCGAGGCATTGGCACCTAGACTCAGTTACGTCCGAGAATATTAGTCTAAGTTAGGCTCCTTTTACTCTCACTCCTTTACCTCCTAGCTACGCTACCTAGAACCTGATTAGCCCCGGCGGACAGAATGTTCGAGCTCCAAGTACGTAACCAGTTCACCACTTCAACCATTCCACACCTACAGTAACATGTACGGACCTGATTAGTCCCGGCAGACAGAGTGGCCAAGCCCACACACATACACTGTAGGTGAACCCATCAACGTCGAGAGTTTATTTATAATAATTTATGCCAGATAAAAAAAATATTAAAAATCCAACAACAATTTCAATCAATTTCCATATAAAATATAACACTATTACACTATTAATTCGGGCATTACACCATAAACAACATTAAAAGTAGACCAATACAAATTTAGAAATAATTTTGAACAATTTACACTTTCAAGTCAAACTCCGTGGTCGTTATACCTACCATCAAGCTACTCCACCCGCACACCTGATTGGCCCCGACGGACAGTTTGTTCGAGTGGCACGTCGAGTAACAAGATGATAGGTGACGACGCTTCGGCACAAGGCCGGCTGATAAGCCCCGATAGACAGATTGTTCGACCGGGTCCTTGCGCTTGACGTCGTCTTCTCCTCCTCTCCATCACTCTTTGTTAGGGTTGTTACGCCGATCTTGTAGGCGTTCGCGATATAGTTGTTGTAATCGCTGACGAGTGGCCGTGGTTAGGAACTCAGGAAACAGTAAGTCCCGCACAACCATCCAAGCCTTGCCCAGCCAGTTCTTCCCCTCGAACTGCTCGATTTTTCGCAGTCGCGCGTAGTCCTTAAAGTGGACGCCAATTCCCCAACGTCGGTCGTATGGGCTCGCTTCCACTATGACGTCGAGACGCGAGTTGCGCAGATCGTCCTTGACCGTTGGGAGCTGCCGTGCCCGATGCAAACAGATCTTGAACATCGTGGGGAACGCCAACACTTCGTACCACACCGTGGCTCGGACGTTCTTCTCGGGCAAGTTTTGATCACCCATTCGTTTGCATTGGCCCGGTGATGACGCGCATGCGAGGGTCTCAGCTACATCCATGAGTCCATAGCCTTTGCTGGCTTTCTCATAGTAGTAGACCTCTTCTCCGCAATAGAACTGCTTCCCTTCGTAATTGAACGATCGAGCTTGCTGCTGGGGGTGCTTGGGTTTTGGATAACTCTTTGGATAACCCAGGCCGCTCGGCCATCTTGGTGAGGGGTTTCTCCTCCTTCGACTTCGGCTTCGTTGGTGGCTCCACCGATGGTGGTTTCGGCTTCGTCGGAGGTTCTTTAGCTGATGGTTTCGGCTTTGTCGGAGGTTCTTTGGGTGCTGGTTTGGGTTTCTCTGCCTTTTCTGGCTTTCTTCCTCTGCCCAAACCAGTGGTGACCTTTGCCGTAGATGTTGACGGCTGCTGTTCTTCTTCATCTGATTCCAGAGTGATGACTACAGGTGGTTCTTCAAGATCGATCACCTCTGGATCAACATGCGCTGGCGGAATCGGCGGTGGTGGTAGTGGCTCGACACTGGGTGCAACTTCCACTAACACTTCCTGCGGTGGTGGCTCCTCTGGTGACTTGGGTACTCGCACCCACGCACCTGTGCCTCCAGGCGAACGCTGGAAAACAAGAGGTCCCGTCGGTGGTACCCACACAGTGCGTATGTGTTCGAGCCCTGGCAAGCGAGGAGTCGGCATCTGGATACTCGGTGGGGCTCCACGACCCCGACCAATAGGCCGAACAGCTGCTAACTCTGGTTGGCGAACACGGATTTGCGGCAGCTGCGGGATTGCCGATGTCGTTGGCAAGATAGTAGAGGATGCTGACTCTCCAGTTTTGCGTCGTTTGAAAGCCTCGTAGGCCACATTGACGTCCTGTGCCAGCTCCTCTATCGTCTTCTTCCGCTCCTCTGGCTCCAATTTTCGCTTCTGCTGTTGGATGGACTCGATCACCGTTCTCACG